>CAUOFW020002760.1:0-44083 GCA_963454935.2 Ilex paraguariensis
TTCACATGTGTGAATGATATGTATTTCTGTGGACTGTTTTCTTAGAAAATTTTCTATATGATTGATTTTTAACTAACAATGTTACTTTACTTTCTGAAGTCAAATGGTAGTAGAGAATAAACTCTTGATATGAAAGAAACCTAATTATTTTATGTGTCCCACTTTGTTAACTGAAGAAAAGGAAGGTATGTTGATTTCAATAACAAATAAGAAATGTCAAAAATGAAGAATTTTCAGATGATGGAGAAGAAACTAAATTAATGTTCTCCATGGATGAGCAACTGTGATAATGATTGGAGAAATCCTTATTTAACTTGTTTGGTTCTCAGTTTTGCTGAATTAATTGGAAATAATACCAGACTTCTTTGGGCAGGTATCACAATGTTGGGGTTAGTGAAGAGCTGTATAGGCACCAAATTTACTGGCCAATTTGGTGATCTGATTGCTGTAAGCATGTTCTTTATATTTGATTCCAAAGTTTCAATGTGCCTATTCTAATGGACGTTGAAAAATGCATTTTTTTTTTGTGTTTAACGAAAAAATTCAATTTGGTTGGCATTTCTTTATTTAAGACGTGTATTTAAATAATACTATGTTTTGCAACTTATTCCTGCTGATTGTCTATCTTCAAGTTTTAAGTGGTTGGAAGCCCATTTAAATAAGAATATGGCTTGCTGGATTTTTGTTTCCTTTTTTTTCTTTTTTCCGGGTAAATGGCTCTTTGTTTCCCCCAACATCCTATCTTTTTCATTTGTGTTCTAGTTTCTTCATGAATTTTGGTCTGATGGTGTAATTTTCAATTTAATTTTACTGGTTCTCCTTGGTCGACCGCTAGGATTTAGCACTTGATGCAACCACAACAGTTGGTGTTGATCTTGGCCAAGGTATACGAGAAGTGGACATTAAGAAGTACATAAGGGTTGAGAAAGTCCCTGGCGGCCAGTTGGAGGATTCCAAGGTTCTCAAAGGAGTTATGATCAACAAAGATGTTGTTTCCCCTGGCAAAATGAGGAGAAAAATTGTCAATCCCCGTGTTATTCTACTTGATTGCCCTCTCGAATACAAAAAAGGGGAGAGTCAGACAAACGCAGAGTTGGTCAGAGAAGAGGACTGGGGAGTCCTACTTAAAATGGAGGAAGAATACATTGAGAATCTCTGTGTGCAAATATTGAAGTTCAAACCCGACTTGGTCATAACAGAAAAAGGGCTTAGTGATCTGGCATGCCATTTCTTTAGTAAAGCTGGAGTCAGTGCAATCAGGAGATTGAGAAAACCAGACAACAATAGAATTGCCAAGGCATGTGGGGCTGTCATTGTCAACAGACCAGATGAGCTTCAAGAATCAGATGTAGGAACTGGGGCTGGGCTTTTTGAGGTCAAGAAGATTGGAGATGAGTTCTTTACATTTATTGTTGAGTGCAGAGATCCTAAAGCATGCACTGTTCTTTTGCGAGGTGCTAGCAAGGATCTTTTGAATGAAGTCGAATGCAACTTGCAGGTACACGTGAGGTAGTACTTACAGTTTTTTACATATCAGGAATATATGGTCTGAAGCATCATTTCTGTTGACAGGATGCCATGTCTGTTGCTAGGAACATCATAAAGAATCCAAAACTTCTCCCTGGTGGTGGTGCTACAGAGTTAACTGTATCTGCTACATTGAAGCAAAAGAGCTCATCCATTGAAGGCATTGAAAAGGTAAATTTCACTTCCTTTTATGTCTCAACTTCGCCTGTATTTTAACCAGTTGTACTTATTTGGTTGATTGAATTTTTCATAGACTTGGGACTTAGCTGATGTCCAATTTTTTATTTGGCTGTGAAACAGTGGCCTTATGAAGCTGCTGCATTAGCGTTCGAGGCTATTCCACGTACTCTAGCACAAAATTGTGGTGTCAATGTCATTAGGACCATGACTGCCCTGCAGGGGAAGGCAAGAAATTCGTTGATTGCTAGTGATTGTTATCCTTTCATATTACATCATGTTATCTATGTGATTGCACCACCCTTTGTCTTTTTTTTTTTTTTTCTTTTCCAAAGATAACTACTATATGAGGCTGTATTTGAATGGCCAATGGGCCAACCATGCCTTTTTTTTTTTAGCACAATGAAATGCCTAAACTTTGAGAAATGAAGTTTGTGATTTCTTTCATGAGTTATTGAATTGTTTTGTTTAATAATCGTATTTCTTTACTTCTTCAACAGCATGCAAATGGTGAAAACGCTTGGATTGGTATAGATGGGAATACTGGTGCAATTACAGATATGAAGGAGCAAAAGGTAAAATAATTCTCCTATGTTCTCCTTTTGACTCATGTTTGTGTGTTCTTTAAGGGTTTACGACTGTTGTTTCCATTCGTCTTCTTTCTGACACCTCACAATGCCATCAAATTTCCCACTCTTCTCATATGTTTTCAGATCTGGGATGCTTATAATGTTAAGGCACAAACCTTTAAGACGGCCATTGAAGCTGCATGTATGCTTCTTAGAATTGATGACATTGTGAGTGGAATCAAAAAGAAGGAAGCTCCTGGGTCCCAAGCTCCATCAAAGCCTACCATTGAACAAGAAGGAGATGCAGACAATGAGCAGATGATACCCGAATAGAACTTTCGTAATGATTGTTCTCTTAAGAGTTTCAAAGTTGCACTCGTGGAGCATTGTTATTTGCGGTACTTTTTGCTTGGCATTTATGGCACTTGTCCTTTGGATTTTGGACAGTTTTGTGTTCAGGTGGTAGCTCTCTGAAAATAACTTATTGCTTGGCAGTTGTGGCACTTGTCCTATGGATTTTGGACAGTTTTGTGTTCAGGTGGTAGCTCTCTGAAAATATGTTCTCTCTCGTTTTTGCTTTTTTTTTGTCTTCTTCACTTTCATGATTGTGGCTCACTTATTTGTTTTTCTATTTTTCCATTCGACAACTACGATAGGTTAGTTCAATTTCAAACTCTTTCAATGAGTTTTGGTGTTTATATTACCTCACTGACGGTATAAGTCGTTGTACTGAAATCCTATAAAAATTTTCTTAAAAATAATTTTCGAATACTATATTTTAAGATGTAAATTAAATGGACCTAATTTTCGTTGTTTATGTTATTTCCTGTCTCCTTCTGCCACCACCACGTTCACCACACCACTACCACACTTCCACCACCACCCTTCCACCACTTCAACTACCGCCACCACACTTTCACCAACATCATCACCATAATTATATTTTTGTTTTCATTATTTTTATGTTATTGTTTAAATAAGTTTTAATGTTTTCTTTTCCGTAGAACTCTTTTTAAATCATACAATTAAATAAATTTTAAGACACAAAATATATAAAAAATAATTTTTTAAAACGTTTGTCAAAATTTTTTTTGAATACTATTTCTTAAAATGTAAATAGAACAGACCTAATTTTCTTGATTTTTGTTATTTCCTGTCTCCTACAAATGATCTGTCTTGTCCTTCGGTCTTCGTGTTCTATGGGAATGTGGGTCAGCAGTGCCCTGTTCTCTGAACTCTGAAGTCTTGTTTCTTGCGCATGAGTAAGATTTATGACAACTGATACTGTGGTCCTCTTAAAAAAGAACCTCTTTTTCAGAGCTCCCCATGCTGCAACTTGTTTCCGGTCTTGATTTTTCAACTCTACGGTAAATACTATTCTAAGTCTAATTTGTTATTTCAATCTGTGGATTTAATATATCATTATAATTTGGTATACACATGTTTACTTTCTTCAATGAGACTGGGTTAAAAATGAAAGCACTTTGAACTAGATAAGATTTATTTTAAATATTCTAATCTTAGTGTAAATTGTTTGCTTCTGACAAGATCGGAGTTAGGAAAAGATTAATCAAAGTACATGTAAAATGACCCAAACACCCACCATTGAACAATAAGAAGAAAAGAAAAGGGAGAGAATCTAATCTAAAGCACTCTGTGGGTTGTATTGTATTGTCTTATTCGTTTTTGTAACTTTCAACTCAGAATCAGTTTCTTTTTGATCTTTTTGACAATAAATTAGCATATATTGAGAATCTGTGGAACTATTCCAGTAAATAAATTCGTCTGCTTTATCAAGAAAAAATTGCCTAAAGTAAAAGAACTCTAAAAAAATAAAAAAGAAAGATTTCTCTCACATTTATTTTTACATTTTTCTCTTACAAAACACGAGTAATGCTATGCTTACCAAAAAATATTTTTATCAAATGAGTTGACAACTCTGTATTCAATCAAAAATATTTTGATCAGCATTTGATAGGTCTAAGAATGATGTAGAGTGTTCACTCATTCGATAAAAATATTTTTTAGTAAAATTTTAGTATGCATAGTATTTTCTAGAAAACATACCATGGAAGACATAGAGACTCTCTCTCTCTCTCTAACATATGAAAATGTACCGAAAAATGTTCAAAATATGCATAAATATTTTTTTTTGTGTGTTGATAAAAAAAAGTGCAAAACTACTGCTCAAGCAAAATTTGAAACAAGTACAAAAGAAGAATTTTTTTTTTTTTTTGAAAAAATAGAAAACTGCACGAATGGAGGTGTAATGTAGATCTATTTGTCCTAAGTTCGAGTTCTTCTACGGGTTTATCATATAATACTTGGATTTAATTGATTCAAATTATTTATGAATATTGTTATTTGAATCTAAAAAGTTAATATAATTTATGACGATAATTGTTGAACTTTTTATTAATACTTCATCACTTGAGAATAACATAATAGCCATAAATTCAAGGAGTAGATTACCGTACATCTTAGAAGCTTTTTGGTATCATACGGAGATTTATCACATTTGTAGTAGTCTTTATCACATTTGTGGATAATTTTATCATTGTTGTGATATCCCAAAAAATGGTAAAAATATTTATCACAATAGTGGTAAAAACATTCATAAATGTTTTAAAAACACCCACAAATATTGTAAATCAATCACAAAAGTGATAATTTTTTTTGTATTTAAGAAACATGGTAAAAATAGTTATCACCAATGTAGTAAAAATACCTCAAATAGTGGTAAAAGTATCTATAAAAGTGATAAATCAACCACAAAAATGATAAATATTTTGTTTATAAAATGACCTACAAAAATTATAAAAATATATTTTGAAATAATAAATTTTAGAGATATGATACGAAATTTTTTTACTGTACCATAGTTGAGTCCTAAATTTCAAACAGTCTAACTATCAATTTGTTTCATGACAACCTCACTCGAATTACGGGATTGATAATTGACAATGATGGTGAATGATGAGTTCAATATACCGTGAAAAATAGGAAAAAAAAAAAAGAAAGATGATCGATGAGTAAATATTAAATAAAATGGTGATAAAATTTAAGTAATATTGACATGGTATTATTAATTAATAATAAAATATTTTAATGAATAAGATATTGTCACGTAATATCACTTTTGTAATAAATATTTTCTCGTGATCGAAATAGTTCTATTTTTAAAAAATAAATAATACTATTTGAATTTAAAAATTGATCTCGTTTATTGATTTGGTTCATCATTATTTTTGGATTGCTTTTGGGCTTGCCAAACATTGAAATTTACTCTTATCAAATGGTTCTATTAAAACGGCATGGTCAACGTGAGATTTTTAAATCTGAATAATATTATTATTAAAAAATTCAAGAAAAAAAGAAATTTCTCTTACTTATATGCCTGTCTCTCAGAAAACATTCTATCGTAGTCATTGGTTCTCTCTCTCTCTCACAGCAGAGTAAGGGGAGAAAATGGACAGAACAGTGAAGTTCAGCAGAAGTATTCTCTTCTTCCTCTTGTTTTTATTAGACAAATCTTTCAGTACTGTAAGCACCTTCTTTCACTTCCTTTTAGCTTGTAGCTAGTGACATTAGCTTCTATATATGCCTAATTTACTAGTTACTTCTCTCTCTCTCTCTCTCTCCTTGCATGCAGGTTTCATTGGTTTTGACAAATACAACTCCAGGAGACTCGGCCCCAAAAGAAAACCCATTTACTGCCAAGGCTTATGTGATTAGATATTGGAACAAACACATCACCAACAACCACCCCAAGCCACCATTTCTACTCTCGAAAGCCTCCCCTCTCTCCGCCGTCGACTCCGCCTTTTTCACCAAACTCGCCGCCCACAACCACCTCTCTTCCCACCTCTCCTCTTTCTGCTCCGCCGCCAATTTATTCTGTCTTTTCGACTTCGACTCCACCACCCCAATCGATCCAAACAAACAAGACAACAAAGACGCCAACTTCGCCTTTTACACCAACAAACAATTCTCCAACTACGTAAGGTCTCGACTCGGCGGCGCAGATACGTTCAAGAACTACTCGGGCTCTGTCAACTTCGCCACCGGTAGTTTCACTCGCTACAGCCGAAGCTCCACAGCCCATAAAGAAGGCTTCGCCACCTATGCTAACGACGGCAATGTAGCCAATTCCAACTTCACCTCCTACGCTTCCGGCGCCACTGGTGGCTCCGGAGAGTTCCAAACATACATGTCTCTCGTCAACGTCCCGGACCTCCGCTTCACTTCTTACGATTCCGACGGTAACAATCATAAGCTCTCATTTTCAAGCTATGTTGACGATACAAACTCAGGAAACGAAGGCTTTACAAGCTATGGTAAGAATGGTAATGACGTCCCTGTTGAGTTTTCCAGCTATGGCGATTCATCAAACGTTATTGGGTCGTCGTTCTCCGGCTACGGCGAGTTGGGTAACGCCGGTAATGATTCGTTTAAGGCTTATAGTTCAAATTCCAATAACCCAAACAACAATTTTAAAAGCTATGGCGTTGGAGGCAATTCTGGAGTTGATAGCTTCTCTAGTTACAGAGATGGAGCCAATTCAGGAAGTGATAAGTTTCAATCTTATGGGAAGAATTCAAATTCCGGGAAAACAAATTTTCTGAATTATGGAAAATCTTTCAACGAAGGAATCGATTTTTTCAGGGAATATGGAAAAGGATCGACTAGTGAAGTGATTGGGTTCAAGGTTTATGGATTGAACAGTACATTCAAAGAGTATGATCAAAAGGGTGTCACTTTTGCTCAGTACACCAGTTCAGAAAACTCCTCCATGGACGAATCCACGAAGGTGAGTGGCAATTCCGTAAATAGATGGGTGGAACAGGGCAAATTTTTCCGAGAGTCCATGTTGAAAGAGGGAATTATCATGAAAATGCCAGATATTCGTGACAAAATGCCTAAAAGGTCGTTTTTGCCCCGGACAATTATGTCAAATTTACCATTTTCAACCACTCGACTAGGGGAGATTAAGCAAATCTTCAACGCACGGGATAACACCGCAATGGAGCGCATGATATCAAACACGGTGGAGGAGTGCGAGCGTGAGCCGAGCCGGGGCGAGACCAAGCAGTGCGTGGGATCGGTGGAGGACATGATCGACTTCGCGGTCGCGGTATTGGGCCACAATGTGGTGGTGCGGACCACGGAAAATGTAAATGGGTCAAACCAAAATGTGATGATTGGAAAAGTTAGAGGAATGAACGGCGGAGAAGTGACCAAATCAGTGTCCTGCCACCAGAGTTTGTACCCGTACTTACTATATTATTGCCACTCTGTACCAAAAGTGAGGGTCTACGTGGCAGACATTCTTGACGTAGAGAGCAAGGTTAAGATCAATCATGGTATTGCCATTTGTCACGTTGACACATCAGCATGGAGCCCAGGGCATGGAGCTTTTGTGGCCCTAGGGTCGGGCCCTGGTCTCATTGAGGTCTGCCATTGGATCTTTGAGAATGACATGACTTGGGCAGTTGCTGATTGATCACAAAAATAACATCGTATAGTTGTTTTTGTGGATGAAAACATTGTGTTTGATGTTATTTGTGTAATCATGGGGATGTAATGAAATGGGTGTCGGGATTCGAATCTCATAATTTTCATTTAACAAGGATATAAAATAGTTTTATGTTTTGTGGGCATTGTAATCCACCTATTAATTACTCGTTTAATGTTTTTAACATTTGAATCTGATTCTAAGCGATCTTTGTTGTCTAGAGTTTGAGCCTCTCTCATTCCAATTCTTTGATTGACAATTCAAAAACTGCAAAGATTGGCTAATGTTGATGAAAAGGGTTGTTGCCTCGTTAAAATATAGCACCATAGTTTTCTAACACAAATGGAATAGCATGAGAAATTTTACTGAAAATATTGTAAGTATACGGTAAAAGATGATATTATAACGAAATCGGAACCATGAACCATGACCAATGGGTTTTGCCTTGAAGAAGCATGATTTTGCATTTTACCCTACCAACCATTACATCCTGAAGGAGGAAGAGAAGGGGGGAGGGGGGCCGGGTTGTAATGCAAAAGGAAGAAAGTTAAGGTTAAATGTTCCTAGGTTGGGTACACGAGAGAGAGAGAGAGAGACTCTGCATTGATGTTGTAATATGCTCAATTGAGCATGTCGAGTGCAAATTGTTTGTGCTGTCAAGAAAAAAGAAAAGCAGTAGACAAGCATGCACACAAATAATGCAATTGCAGCTTTGAGTACATCTAAAGCACGGCACTGCAGAATTGGCTCCGCAACGCTTAACAGCTATGTGGCACGGAGACTTTGTTGAAATTGATATACTGGTATCTAATATTGTATTAGATATGATACACGTTGAATATTCGAAGATATATATTGAATATATATTCTACGTATTCAATAATAATTAAATATTAAAATATTTCACGAATATTTTTGTAGTCGAGCAACATATATAATTTTTAAATTGAGTTTTTAACATCTCTTTTCGAATTCATATATCATATAATATATAAATAAAAAATTCATATTACTTTAAAGACACATGAGTGTTTCTTAAGTATTATCTACAATTATATGTCAAAAAAATATAAAATAAAATTATTACATTATTATCTTAGCAAAAATTACTTCTAAATACTAGATAGATATTAGTTTTGATTTCTTTAATTAGTCATTTCACTTTGTGAATATACTACAACAATACGATATGTATTTTTTTGAAACTAAAAAAATTTATTAATTTCCCTTATTGTATATTAAAAAACTACTAATATATATAATTATTAAGCTGGTTGAAAATAATAAAAATATTAAATATATTTTATTATAGTCGTATCTTAACCGTACTCGTATTCTACTTTTTTAAACTTTGTTGTATCACCGTATCCTTATCGTATCGTACCTGTATTCGTGCCTCATAGCTTAAGAGTCTTACTATTTACTTGATACTCTCGAGATACAACTAAAATTTTTATAAAAATTTACTTTCAAAATATTTTTAATTGGATATAGAGTTGTCAACTTATTTGGTAAAAATAATTTTTGATAAAAGTTTTGATAAGCATAACATTACTCATAAATATAATATCTGTCATATTGATATACTAATTATTGTCTGTGTCTGAAGGCACAAAATAATAAAAAAAATAAAAAATAAAAAATATATTTGTAATTTATCCAAAATTAAATCACAAATATAGATAAAAAATAAAAAAAATTTAAGTATCGGTTTGTAGTGGGGATGAGAGGTGATGGATAGTAGTGGTGGTGGTAGGAAACGGTGATGGTTATGGTGAGTGGCAATGACCGGAGTGGCGGTGGTGGGGGGTAGAGGTAGTGGTGAGGCGATTTAAAACACTATTTTTTTAAGTATTTATGAGAAATAATTTCTAAAAGTAATTTTAAAAAGTCACTTCAAACACTGTTATCAGAATCGGACTGGACCGGCGGGTCGGACCGGTTCAACCATGAACCGGGACCCTAACCGGTCCGATTATTTAGTTAAACCGTTTAAGGAAGCGAACCGGCTAAAAATCGAAAAATTGACCGATTTTTAACAAAAATCGATTTTTAAAAATTAAATTACATAAATAAATTTTTTTGTCCTAAATCAGTAAATAGTTGATTTTTTTAACCTTATTCTTGAAAAAATTATAAATAACACCCCTTCTTTTTCTTTATAATTTACTTGAACCTCTTTACTTTGCTTTAAAATATAATAACCCTTACTTTGTTACTTAATTTCATTAATTTTATGGCAAATTTTATATATTTTATACATATTTTATATTTTTTAGCTAAATTATTAAGTTTTATAATTATTATATATATATTTTTATTTTTTATTATATGACCGGTCCGACCAGTTGACTCAACGGTTGAACCATTGACCCGATCCCCTTGCCGGTTCGATGACCGGTCCGATTCTGATAACATTACTTCAAACACACCATGAGGACATATTTTTCCTTTTAAATTTAAGGTGTTAATATTAGTCGTTAGATTAACGTTATAAGTAAAATTAAAAACGATCTCAACCGCGAATAACAAAAGTCATTTTGTTTATTTTTGAGATTTGAATTGTACACTACTTTATTACATACATGTAACTATTTTTTTTAAGTAGCATACCAAAAAATAGATTCTAGTCGTATTGGTTTCTTTGTCATGTTAATCTTAAAAGTAAAAATGAAGAAAAAATATAATAAAACATAGAATTTCACATGTATTATGTTCTGATTTGGTGGAAATTGTAGGAGGTAATTACCATACTAGAAAGTTATTTTTTGATTATATAGTGGGATCCCTTTACTATGGACCATATATAAATTGACGGGATCCAATCAAATATATAATCTTTTTTTGTTCAAGAATCGTTTAAATATCGAAATTTTGAATATGAGAAAAAAAAATGTGATAGGATTAGCTCAGTTGGTGACAGAATGAGCTTAATCAAGAATTTAAACTCGGCACTATGGTAGTTAATTTAAGCCAATTCTAAATATACGAAAAGTATAAGACTTAGCTCGATCAACACCTAAGCCGGGTGAGGAGAAAAAACCCTAATGGAGAAAATACTCGAACATGCTTAGTTTGCCTCAAAAGTAGCCTAGAATCCATGTTGAACACATGAATATAGTCTTCTAAACCAAAATCCTGAAAAGTTAAGGCCTGCTAAGTAGGCCTCTTATTGGCCCAAGGTTAATTTAGTTGGCCTAATAATGATTGTCTCTGTTGTTGGACGTTACCGTCGCGGATTCAAACATTGTTACCCCCTCCTTATAATGTTGATTGACAAAAACAAAAAATTCAACAACCGCAGCAGTTTATGAGTAGGTTTGATGCTCATATTATAGCAACTGCTTGGGCAGTAATGTGTATGAAATGATG
Source organism: Ilex paraguariensis (assembly GCA_963454935.2). Taxonomy (NCBI): domain Eukaryota; kingdom Viridiplantae; phylum Streptophyta; class Magnoliopsida; order Aquifoliales; family Aquifoliaceae; genus Ilex; species Ilex paraguariensis. Next base: position 11,161 of record CAUOFW020002760.1, read on the forward strand.
ATTGATGAAGAGGTTGAGGATGGATCAAGCCCAAATCCACGAGTTTACTGAGGCCTTTAGCTTTCACATGGTCTCTAAAAGTTTTTTTTTTCCAACGGTTAAGAGTGTTTGGACTAGTTTATATATATTTCGATTAATCCCTTCTCCGATTTAGTCAAAGACAAGACATTAACGTCCAAAGTTAAACCTATAATGTTTTATAGATAAATCTAAACAAGACGAATATTAATTGAATTCGCTGGTTAGTATTTGTTTATAGTGTATCTTTTGTCAACGGACTCAAATTAATTGTACAAGAAAAATTCCGAACTTGAAAGACAAGGAGCACCAACGAGGGAAGGAGAGCACATTGTTTCAGCATTTTTTTTTTCTTTTTCTTAACATAAAACTGTATATTTGATAATACCCATTTTTTTTTTCTCTTTTTCTATTTGTTGAAATTCTCATTAAAGAAAACAGGCCCATTGTGAGAGGCCCATCAACAACCTTCACGTATATCACAAAGGGAAGGGAAGGCCCCTTTAAAGTCAATCCTGATTCATATTTACAAGGCCTGTTTGTAAAATGTGAGAGAGAGAGAGTCCATTTCATCCCCTCGTACAAAAGTTCCCTTAAAAACTACCAATTTGTTGTTATTCTAATAAGTATACGCTTCTAATTCATTTTCAGCCGTTGATTTTTGTTTAGATAATTTAGAACCATTGATTCATAAAATAATAAAGTAATAAAAAAATTTACAGTGCCAAAAAATCTTGTTGGATGGAAAGTTGAAGATAGATCTATTTAGCAGCAAAGTGTCACCTCTCACAATTGGAACAAACTAATTTCAAATCCCTTTTCTCTCATTGTTATACCCAAAAAAAAAAAAAAACAATTACATGATCAGATGATTAGTAACAATTAATTAGTAACAAATTAACTTGATCAGATGATTGGGGTTAGGTTGACGTCATCATATAAACAAATACCCTAAATGGATGATTTGGTCATTATTTGAAACTACAACAGGAAAACTCAAAAAAGTAGTTCAAATGATAATAAAGACGAGTTGTAAACCTGACGTCCTGAGTTCAACTCTTGACAATCTAGTGTAGATAACTTGTCTTTGATTGGATTGAAGAGAGAATTAATTGAGATGTATATAAGCAGAACTAGACACATCTAACCATTAAACCAAAAAATTTTGATCCATTGCAATGGACTAATGGAAATTGGATAAGGTCCCAAAGTCTACTCAGTATATACTACAATAATGTCGTTTTCTTTACTGTAGGAGTCAATATAGGACTCTTATGCTAGTGCATACTTGGTTAAAGCTTTTTCTGGACTGAAAAAAGAATGCACATGAAATGCCCTCCTGTATCAGTCAACTGAAAAATAATATGTTTATTTCATAGTTCAATGGATGATATCACTAACCCCTAGATGTACCTAAAATTCATGATTGATTGACCACCAAAACTCCATGTTTATGGTGTAGGTAGGATGTGTCATTTTGGTATCTGCTTTGAAGAGGATGACTACGGTGTCGAATTCGGTACCGTACCAAAATTTACGAATTTTTAAAGTTGAATTTTAACTTTTTGAAGTAAAAATTATATTTGTAAAAAGCGTAATCGATTTTAAAATATTATCATCATTATGAAATTTACAATTTTTAAAAATTAAGTTATATTTTTTAAAAATAAAGTTAAAATTAATTTTTGGACCACGGGGGTATTCATGGTTGATCATGAATTCCTTTAAAATTTGTACAATCACATTTAAAAGTTGTAAGTTGATCTTAAAAAGTAATAACTTTCGGTATAACTCAGAATTTATTTTTCGGTAAGGTAGAATTATCCTAATTTGAGGATCATACTCAATGCCTAACTATTTCAAATGGTACTTTTATATAATGGCAATTATTTGTTTGATGTACAATGATTTATCTAGCATCTTCCTAAGAGAAAGGAAATAAGAGTTGTCTGTAGAGATCAAATTCATACCTTTGAATATGAATATGTTCAATTCATATTCAACGTATTTTATATTTGCGAATAGTCGAGTTTGATATCGTCTAATTTACTAAAAGGATATACCTTGTAAACTTGATTTTAATTAGACCTATTAAGACTTAAACTAAATTGATAAATTTGTAATGAAACTTGTATTTGATTGGCGAATCATGTTTATACTTGTAAGAAGCTACCAATGTTAGGATTCAAATCATATTTTTCAGCATATGCAAGAAACGTATCAATATATCCTACGCATGCTAGAAACTTCTCTACACTAGATAAATCGGCATTTATGTCCAATCCAAAAAGGCAAAAACCATGAGAAATGGAGTTAACCCAAACCCAGAATCAAAACCTCTACTAATATTAGAGGGGGAGATGATAGAGACATGCATGACTTTTCATCCTTTAAAAAATTAATGCAAAAAAGGAAGGAAAAATAAAAGATAGGGGACTATTACATGAGAATGGAAAGGGAACATTAATAGATGGGGATTATTAGGTTAGCTTAATGGTAGGATCAACGAGTTATAAATTTAGACGTCATGAGTTTGAATTTTGGTAATTTCTTAGGGTCAGGTCATGAGAGATTTACCTCTCATAAATACCCTATTTCCCTCGTGGATAACTTGTCGTTGACCAAGTCGCAAAATAAATTAGTCAAAATACGTGTAAATTGACCCCTAAAACTTCACTGTTAAACTAAAAAAAAATATTAATGGGTGGCTGATTGGGTTTGGAGGTTGGGGAGGGGGCGGGGGGGGGGGGGGGGTGTTGGAATGAGACAGTGGTAAAAATTTCAATGTGCATGTGAAGGCTACATCTTTTGAAATTGGACCACATTCACGAGAGTTGATTAGGATCTCACGGGAGGACTTTATTTCCCCTAGTTTTTTAGTTTCCTTTGGGCTGTTGAAATGGTTTCAATTTCATCAGGGAAAAAAAAAATACAAAGGTGTTGGAAAAGATTAATTTGTAATCTTGTATAATGTCGCTAGAGGATCCATTATATATTATTTCAGTCTATTTGTTCTCTTGAAAAGGAGTTGGAGAATTCACTTGAATTCATTATAAATAATTTAATATTTATAAAAATTTTCTCAATATATTTATCATGTACTGATGAAGAATCTAGTTGAATTCAATGATTCTGCACATTTTTAATTAAGAACCAACGTTATTTGAATTTAATTTAGAGGCTTAATCAATTGTAATTGTTGAAGTAAAAATGAGCTTCATCCAATTTTAAAATTCATAAATAATCTCATAGTTACAGTAAATTAAATCATTAGTTAAGTTCTAAACTTAATCTGTGGCATTACTCTTTAATTGATTTTGTATAAAACTCGAATTTTAGGGTAGAGATAACCATTGAAACGCTATCTCCTTGGAAAAACTAACTAGTGGATGATCTGTTTTTAATCGGATCATGAAAAAAAATAGTCAAAATGTGCGTAAGTTGGCTCAAACAATTCTAACCGTAAAAAAAAAAAAAAAAAACTATGTTATCCTAACAATTTGTCAGTGTGCATGATTGAAAAAAAGAGTGTAAATTTTATAATTAATCCAAAGACAAATCTCTTTACCATTTTAATAAGTAAGATTTTAGAAGGTCAATGAAATTAAATAGAGTGGTATTAAAAGGGTGGTCAATGATAGATTTGCATGCCCATTATTGAAAAAGATGAATAAATATATAGTAAATAAGGAAAAATTGAAAATGTGGGAGAAAGACGAGGGGGTGAGCAAAGTGGGTCAGAAACACACGTTGTGATCAGGCAATTCCATGTGCCCACATGGCGTTGCTGAAGAATACATATACACCATTACTACACTAGTCCCCTGATACATTCATTGGCTACATATCGTAGAAGCAGCACCATAGAAGTACTAAAACACAGAGAGAGAGAGAGAGAGAGAGAGAGAGAGAGAGAGAACCCAATACACCCAGAACCAAAGAGAGAGAGGGAACAGTGATTTAGTGAGAGAAAGAGAGTTTCTTGTGATTGTTTAAGGGAGGGAGGGAGAGGGATGGAGAAGAGTAGTGATGGGTTTGTGAGGGCAGATCAGATTGATCTGAAGAGCTTGGATGAGCAACTAGAGAGACACCTACACAGAGCATGGACTATGGAAAAGAACAGGAAACAACAAGACTCTGACTTTGCCACCACCGCCACCGCCACCGTCAACTACACCACCACCACAACCACCAGGCAGAGACATGAGTGGGAGATCGACCCTTCCAAGCTCATCATCAAGGGTGTCCTTGCTCGTGGCACTTTCGGCACCGTCCACCGTGGCATCTATGACGGCCAAGATGTCGCCGGTCAGTCACCCACTTTTCTTCCTTACTTTCCTCTGTCATTGTGTTCTTTTCCTCTATTTTTTTTTGTTGATTTATTCACCTTATTATGAATTTATGATTCTTTCTCTATCAAAAATCTGTACTTTGCTACTGCCATTATTGGAAAAAGAGATCAATTTGTGATACCCATTTGGTTGATTTTGTGCTAAATTATTGTCTTTTGCTAAAATTAACGTTGGTATGGTGGCTGATTGAATTTAAAACTCTGATGAATGTTTGTATTGAAGGCCACTTTAGTTTGGTTGGACTAGTGTTAGATTACGTGGGCCGTTCTGCGATTCATCTTTATTCTTCCAAACTTTATGTGGTCCAATTTGCAAATTGGTGAATTATTTCAATGTCTCCCAACATATTTTCTGGGGTTCTCTTTTACCCTTTTTGATAGGTTTTTCATTTCTTGTAGCCTCCATAGATATTTATTTACTTGTTTTTGGCTCCTGTGGGGTGTTTGGGGGGTTTTGGTGGGTTGGAGGAGTTGTGGTTCGGCTTGGATGAATGGCTATCTATTGTCAATGTACTCTTATGGAATCCGTGACTTATGGCACGGGTTTGGATTGAATTTGCAGGTGACTGCAATAACTTTGACTGCTGTTGTATTTCTGAACTTTCATGTGATCCAAGTTGGTAGTTAATAGCTATAAAGTAAGACAGGCACCAAGTAATGCCAACCTTTAGCTAAAAATCAGGATCTCATCTTAGTTTATGATTATTTTTTTTTAATTTTTTGTTGTACGTCATAGTTGCAAATTTCACCATTTTTACTGTTTACGTCCTGATGTGAAATTATTCACTGTCTTTTCTATTTTTTTTTTTTATTTTCTATTTTGCAAAATTCACTTGTCTATTTTCGTAATACTATGGAATTCTACAAGAACCAGGTTTCAATTCATCAGGACTAATATGTTTATTCTTTGTTTTTGTCTCCTTTTAAAATCCTCAGTTAAACTGCTGGACTGGGGTGAAGAAGGCCACAGGACAGAAACTGAAATAGCATCACTGAGGGCTGCTTTCACACAAGAAGTTGTTGTGTGGCATAAACTTGACCATCCTAATGTAACCAAGGTCAATTTCTCCATCTTGAACCTGTACGCTTTGATTGTATAATCCTATGGCCAGATTCAATTTTTTCTACACACTTCTAAGTGGTATTTTCATGTCGGGATGAGTTCCGTGGCTTAAATTTGAAAAAAAAGTTCGTTTGTGCTGGAACCATACCCATGGAGTCATTTGTTATAGACCGCCATCAGGTTGGTACTCTGCTATACCTGACTCATATACTAAGTCAGCCAATGGTGTGTTTTCCGTTGTTTTGTTTTGGCTTAAGTACATTATGGGATTCTTCTTGTTGGGAGTGGACTTTAGCATAGAGCAATTTCCTTAAAAAGCCTTGATTTGGGTAGAGACATTTATCAAAGGCATAACCACCTATAGTTAGGATCATCTGCTAGATATTCTAAAAATGTCTATAAAACTTCTTGTGGCATGTATCATTATCTTTTTGTGTTTTTCCTAGAAAAGTTTGTTGCTTCAAGGGTCTAATCTTCTCATGTATAGGTAATTCTCGCTGGACTTCCTTTAATTTGGCTTATAGGCCATACTTGAGCATTTTTTTTGTCTATGGTTACTTCATCCTTATTTATTCTTTTAGTTTTGGGAACAAAAAAAGGTTTCCTTTTTTTATTTTTTTGTTGTTTTCTTTTTTTGGGGGAGGGGGGCGCTTGTGTTTGTATCACACAAAAATCTATGCTTTAATTCATAATGCTTGTGTGTGAGATTGAGAGGCCAGACATGAGGCAAATAATGAATACTCGAAGAGGAAGACCTTAATAAAATCAAATGAATTCACCACTCTCTGTCAGTTTATGCTGGCAGATTGGTTAAACTATTCAATGCTTAATCTATGAGTAAATTACTTCACAAGCAGATTTTTTAGTGAGAATTCCTATGCAAAAGAATAAGCCAATAACATTTTTGTAACGACCATGACATAAACTGTCTTTCGTTTTGGAATGAATGAAGTCACATGATACGAAAAAAATTGAGTATTTTAGTTTGGCAGAGCTGGAAATATCAAAACTGAAGTCCTTTGAGCCAAACCTTAAATTTTCTAGAGTTTGGTTCCACTCATTGGGTCAACTGATCTTATATGGATATCAGTCGTCGCACAAGGATTTTGTGGGTTCTTTAATTAATAGCTGTTGTAGATGCTTCTATCTAAATTAGACTGGTACTTTTGGGAATTCTACATGATGAGTTTCTGATGGATGTAGTCAAAGAGATCATTTGGAGTTTGAACAAAATAACTAAATCAAAACATGAAAAAGGAGGGAAAAAAAACTAGCTGGATATTTAGAGGACATCATAATGGGATCAAAAATGATATACTATTAGGTGCTCAACGGAAGTTTTCAATTCTGACTCCACTCATTTTTTTTTTGTTTGGGGTGTTTTGGTTTGGGGGGGGGGGGTTCATAATAAAGTTACCGAGTACAATGGATCTGTGAAACACTGTCTTTCATCTGGGCAGTGTACATGCTACTATTGACTTTGCTGATTTGAAGGATATTATAAGTTTGAGCAATACTTCAATTATCGATTGTTTATCACTGTTCTATGGGGCCTACTGTTTGTAATAAATTAATTTCTGTGAAGCACTAGATATCAAGATGATAACTGCCTTAGACTAATGACATGCTTTATGTTAATTACTTATTTTAAATCATTATTCTGTGCTTTAATGCCTAATTCCATTTGCAGTTCATAGGGGCAACGATGGGCTCTTCAGAGCTAAACATACAAACAGAAAATGGTCACATTGGCATGCCAAGTAATATCTGTTGTGTTGTAGTGGAGTATCTCCCTGGAGGTGCATTAAAATCTTACCTCATAAAGAACAGGAGAAGAAAGCTGGCTTTCAAAGTTGTTGTCCAGATGGCACTTGATCTTGCAAGAGGGTACGTTTTTTGTATTTTATTGTTTTTCGGCTTGGCAATTTAAGAACTGAAACAGGACCTGTGAATTTGCACAGCTAAGTACTTAAGGTCAATCTGTTTTGTAGGTTAAGTTACCTCCACTCTCAAAAAATTGTACACAGAGATGTAAAGACCGAAAATATGCTGTTAGACAAGACACGCACCGTAAAAATAGCTGATTTTGGGGTTGCTCGTGTTGAGGCCGCTAATCCAAATGACATGACCGGGGAGACTGGGACCCTTGGCTACATGGCTCCTGAGGTATATTGTCAAATACATGTGTTTTAGCTTGTATCATTGCATGCCTTTTTTCTACTCTACAGTCAAGTAGTGGATTCTTCCTTTAATGCATAGCCGCTATATGTAAATCATGTTTCATCCAGTAGAATGATTGGGTGGCTTGTGAGTGCCCTTTGTTAGCATGGGCAGTCTTTGTGACAAAAGTTGGGGTGTACTACTGCTTGACTGGGCACTTATTTATTATATAATCAAATTCGTAAAAGAACCCAAAACAGGAAACATTTGTTTATCAGATGCAGTGACTTGTCGAATGGTTGATTACAGGTTCTCAATGGCAACCCATACAATAGAAAATGTGATGTGTACAGTTTTGGCATCTGCTTATGGGAGATATATTGCTGTGACATGCCATATCCTGACCTTAGTTTTTCAGAAGTGACATCAGCTGTAGTTCGTCAGGTATAACTACTTATCCCCATCCTTTTCCTGAATACATATAAGAATCCGAGTGTCACTGTAGAACAAAACCCATTGTCTTCTTTCTCCCCTACTTTAACTAGGGAGATACTAAAGTTCAAGTTGAATCCACAGAATCTGAGGCCAGAGATACCAAGGTGTTGCCCAAGTTCTCTGGCAAATGTGATGAAGCGCTGCTGGGATGCTAACCCCGACAAGCGGCCTGAGATGGATGAGGTAGTTTCCATGTTAGAGGCGATCGACACAACAAGAGGTGGAGGTATGATCCCTATTGACCAGGCTCAAGGTTGTCTCTGCTTCCACAAGTATCGAGGGCCTTGAAACTTCTACTTTGAGCAGATATACAACTAGGGTATTTTTACTTCAACATTCAAAGGATCAAATTTGTACTCTTGAAGAAACAGAGAATCGATATTCTCGAGTGGACAAGATTGGCCTGGTGGCGGGTGGGTATAGGTGGTGGGGCTACGCTATATTTTTCTTCGGTTGGTTGATGTAAAGGTTTTTCTTTTTTCTCTTTTCTTCTTCAATTTTTTTTTTCCTATTGGTGGGATTTTCTATATATGTCTATGGGGTTGACTTGCCAGTCTGGTGGCCTTTATATACTAATAATAGTCATTATTATTACGGTTCATATGGTTTGTGCAGCTAAATAGTATGAGTAGATGGGTGCTATCTCTAATACCATCTGATTGTGAAACCCCATTGGTTGTACTTGTTACTTTTTTGTATGTCATATTCAGAAGTCATTTCTGGTGGAGATGGCTTTGAACTGATAGCTTTAGTGGTGTCTTGTTGATTGTTATGACATGATGCTTTCGGTAAGATAAGGTATGATCTTCCATCTTTTGTGGGTTTGTTTAGTGCTTAGATTCCTCATGCTTAGTCTCTCTTTTTGCTACTTCTGCGAGTGTTGGGGGGTGGGGTAGGTGAGGGTAGTCTATGTTGGAACTAGAGGACAAACTCAGCCGAGAGAAAGGGGAAAGTCCCCCTCCCCTCCCCTCATAGACCCCTAGGGCAGGAACGGGTACAGGGGTGGGGAACTTACAAGTAGAATGGTTGCATTGAATTAGATATATGATTAGATTCTCAAATTAAGTCCATCCAGTATTGCTCTCCTGGCGACTTTTTGTAACTTTTGTTGAAGTAACATTGAGAAGTTGTTTAGAAGTTGTTGAAGTATCATTCACCTTGAGATTCATATATAGATGAATATTGCAACAAGAGTTCCAATGCTTGGAAAATGTATGTAAATGGTATAGTATTTGTATCGCATGTCAGCTTATGTCACCTCAACGCTCTTAATCTCAACTACTTAAAGACGGTCTTATATATGCATTTCAAGTCAACTTTTCGCAACATTCGTATACTTTATTAGGCATTATTCTTGGCTTTCCTCTTACGCTTTTTAGGTCCTTGAGTTTTGATAAGATTATAATGACTGTCAATTTTGGTACTTTGAAGATGATACACTCAAGTGTCCCAATTATAACACTATAGATCTTGACTTTGTGCCGTGCAGAAATGCTAAGGTACTCCATCATGACGGGTGCATTTGTGCAGTTTGGTAATGTTTATGATCCATCATATATACCGAAAGACTACACGATAAATCAAGACAGTTCAAACCAGTTCGTCATTCAAATTGATTTTAGCAATAATGTTAAAAAAATTATAAAAGGCTGTATCCCATAAAACTCGCAGCGATCTAAACAAGATTTAAGATTTTGCCCAAAATCCCAATTGTTTTTTATGTCAAAAAAATGATGTTAGGCAACTTTTTAAGCAAGTTTCTATTTACATCCCCTGACTAGGGCCATTTGTGTAATATAACCAATTTTACTTGATTTTTCTAGTAATTTCATACCATTAAGCATTTTTACTTATATGAGACTATAAACGTTATTTATTAGTTTTGATATTTTGACAATAATATTTCAGAGAATACTTTACTATTTTTTCAATTTTATATGATATTTTAGGAATCAACAAATCTATTGAAGAACTGTAACTATGCGAAAGGCTTAAGAAAATATGCACCATAAAATATGCAATATATTGTATTAGCCTTATGCTAAATGATGAAATAATGTGAACACTCGAGCTAATCGCCAAAATTCAATAATTTTTTCATGTAAGTTCATCAATAATATCATTGTGTGTTATGCCTAAAAGTTTTTATGAACACAAGATTAAGCGTTTTCCAAAAATTCATTGGACTCGTATTAGAGGATGTTCACCATCAAATATTCGATTCCCTGGTTCATTGAAATAAATTTACAGGTTACTTCTCACAACCATCATTCTGTCATTTTTCATCAATTTGAAAATGGTCATAATTTCATAGTAAGCAAAAGTTTGAGACAACGTACATTGATATTTACTTTGAAATATAAGTGTTTTTCACACACTAAAAGACAAATATTGAACATTGTACTAAGTCACAATTTTTTTTCAAGCTAGTAAATTTCATAATTTTGTTGACGACACTAAGAATGATGATGCCAGTGACTAAGTACCATCTTTCATGCTTAACAAGTTTCTGAAGAACCTAAGCATTCAAAATAACCATTATGGTCATTAATATTGATAATGATGACGTTGTTGATAAGGAGGAGAAAAATAAACAAGTAGACTCCTTCATACATCCCGACTAAGGTCTACCAAACGTGCACTTCCCTTATTTATCCAACCGCTTCACTAAGCATTCAAAATAACCATTATGGTCATTAATATTGATAATGATGACGTTGACGATGAGGAGGAGAAAAATAAGCAGGTAGACTCCTCTATACATCTCGACTAAGGTCTAACAAACGTGCATTTCCCTTATGCATCCAACCGCTTCACTAAAAAAATAAGTTATATAGAAGGATGGATTGGTTGTATAGGCTTAAGCTTTTTTCTTTGCACCTTTTGGTATGTATTGCCTCCTACCTATAGATCAGATCCCACACACGAAACTAAAATTCTGCACTTCTGCTGAGTCATTAGGCTTATTTATTTTCATTTTTCTAATAATGCTTATCTTAGTCAAACTTACAAGTGAAATTTTAAATAACTATACAGCAATATTCTTTGTAATTCTAATGAATAAGAGGAATTCATGTATGAGTTTTAATAAGGAAACAACCTCTCTGCTTGTAGGATTAAGGTTGTGTATATCTAATCTTCTTCAGATCTCATAATGACAAGAGTCTCATGCACTAAGTACGCTCTTTACTCTTCTTCTTTTTTTTTTCATGTATGAGTTCTAACCTAGTAACATCCCGGTTGTCGTTTTCGCAATGGGTTGGCAAATTCGTGCAAGAAAACTATACAATTTACTATCATAAATTGAAGCAATTAGTAGGCTGAATATTCACAAGTAGGGACAGAAACCAGGAATTGATTTTGAAGTTGACATCTCAATTATTTGTAATTAACATTTTCTGAAATTTGTATAGGTGTTTATGCATACTTCTGGTAGCTAATCGGCAGGCCATTCTTTGACCTTTGCAATAACCTCTGGTGTCATTAATCAGAAAATGGTTTCTGTGGTATTGAAAAGAAAACCATCACTTTATAGTTAAGCTTGAAAATCGAGAAATATACTTAATAGCGACATAGTTCACATAAATTAAGGCTAATTGCAGTTCAAATTTATCAAGGAAATTGGGGTTTTTTCAGTGGAGATCACTGCAACGTCATGGCTAGCCGACCACACGATGAACCCTATTAGACAATCACTCATTCACAAACTTAGAGTATTATTTCTACTTTCACCACATGAAGAATTAAAAAAAAAAACTCCAACAAAAAACTACCTCCTTTTGTTGCATATACACGGGTTTGGTGTTTTATACAGTATTATCAAAATTTGAGCTTTCGGGATCATAATCTCAAGCCAACAATAAAAGAGACCACCAAACCGTAGACAATTTGTTTTCATGAATTTACTAGAGGATAAATACATATAAGTTAATTCATAGGTTTGATTATGACTAATGATGTCGTGTCCACCACAGTTTATAAAACTTACACTTACCATTTTATTGTCATTGTTTTGCATATTTTATTGCTTGATACCACAACAATTATCTAGTTTTGCTCAAACTTTGGGTAACAATCTTTGTACATTATAATCCTGAACTTTGACATATACATGATTAACATACGAATAGTAATATCATTGGTGATGTTGATACCTTATCTACCCCACCAGAAAGGTTTGTTTATCATAACAAAACAAGACTAAAAAGGGGTGTAAGTATTAAGATATGTATGTTTTCTTCCACAAGAATTTGCCCTAGATGTGTTTTATGACTTTTTCTGTTTCTTTTTTTTGCTACCAGGTGTCCAGACTTGTGTTAATTGCTCTCTATATGAATATTTTGAATCTCCAATAATCATTTGTTAGCCGATTTGTGAATCCGGAAACTTAGGAGTAGGATTGTGTTTATTATTAGGAAGAAAATATTTTTCCAAACACAGTCATCTGTACTAGATCAAGCTTGAAATCTCCCCTGTAATCACCACCACTCCCCAGATTTTCAAATATTTGCTAAACCATCTAATTTATTTCTGAGTTTTTGACAGAGTCTATTTTCGGTCCTAATAAATAAATTCATTAGTCTCTATAAAAACCTTATTATACCTGCTTTTTCATACTAATCTGGTTTTTAAAATATATTTAGTATTATTGGTCAGCATCAGCTCAAGATGGTTTCGAAAATATTATAGCACTAACAAACAAATTAATCAGGCCCCTGGTAACAAAATTCCATCTCCAGCTCTGTGTACCCACCAAACTTCTCAGCCCTCAGACCAGTTCCTTGTTCAAGATTGTTCATATTTTGTTCCAACTGTAAAGAACTAAACAAGCGTGTAGATTTCAATAAAATCGACGATACTACAGCAGGACTATCAACTGGACAAGTTTCAATCGCTTGGGTCTGAGTATGTTTGCTTAACAAGTATCAGAAAGGGATTGACTTAGCTGGATATATTCATAGACTTGACTAAAGAGAGCAGTTTTCATGTCTCATGGTGTTTGGTATGAGAGAAAGAGAGAGAAGATCTTGCTGTTTCAAGGTGATACTCTAGTGGATAGTGGATATAGCTAGATTGAATATGGTCACGGAAGTTATCATCTCTGTCATACTATTGTTTGTGGGTATAGCTGTTTTGGTTGTAATTCATATCTGTCTGGTTGGGAGGGCTTTCAACGGGAATGACAACAATGGTCATGCTGCTTTTCAAAGGGGTATTACCAGAAACCCAAGCATGTCCAATGATGACATAAAGAAACTGCCATGTTTTGATTACAAGGTGGAAGAGAAAGGGAATAGCCTCTTGGATTGTGCTGTGTGTTTGGAGAATTTTAAGTTGGGGGAGAAGTGCAGGTTGCTGCCAAACTGCAATCACAGCTTCCATGCTGAGTGCATAGACTCTTGGTTGTTGAAGACAGCAGCTTGTCCAATCTGTCGAACGCGTACGAATTCGTCGAAGATTGGGGGGCAAAGTAGCAGTTCAAGCGAAGGGGGGATTGAATTAGCATAGAGATCAGGATTTAACTTCGTACTCAAATTTCGCATTCACATAGATAATATATGCTTTTCACACAGAATATTATTCTTTTTCTATCTCCATAGCTTGCAGCAATCAGCTTCTGACAATCTTGACTAGTTTGTGTGACATGAAAATCTTGAAACTGTCAGGCTGATGCCCTTGTTTGCAGTTGGTTATACATTTCCTATAGCAGGTTAGACGGTTCAGCGCAGTCTTGCCCTTGCATGTGGAGAGTACTTCCGTGACTTGAACTTATAACGCTCAAACTTATTTTTTAGACGAATCGAACTAGAACACTTTTTTAGGCTCATTTAAAAAATGAACTAGATAAACTTGACTCAAACTCAACAGGTTTAATTCGTTTATATATAAATACTCGGGCTCGGTTCAGATTGGCTTGTTTTGAATTGATTCATACGAGCCGAATTTAAACAATTTTTTAAACTCGCTTCAAAAAGTGAGCTCGATAAGCCCAGCTTAAACTTGTTTGGATTCATTCGATTATCAGCTCTAGGTGCGGGGCTCTAAAGAATCATCAATACTCCATCCTGACCTGCGTTTCAGTGGATGTGGCTTACGAAAGATAATTCTGAAGAAATCTTGAAAATTCGAATGAAGTGGACATAACATGTATCGGATCATAACAAGATTGACTGGCTGTTCCACTAAATAGATAAATCTAATTACATAAGACGCAAATCAAAATGATACATGGTTGAAAATAAATGGGTTGAATACAAATTAAACACATATGACGCAAATCGACAAGACACGACCTTATGTGACGTTTCCGGAAGACCACTGGCAAACTTTTGGAAGTAAGCTATAAAAGGTCATAATAGAATCAAAGATTAGCACAATGAGTGGTGGACACAACCACAAAGAAAGGAAGGGCACAGGAAGAATAACATGGTTGCTGCTCCATCTCCTCACTTTCTCATATTCCTTTCATGTCTCAGGCAACAAGGCCACACCATACCTCTCCTCTACCCCTCCCAACTCCTCCACAAAAGTTATATCTACATTACCATCTTCAACACTCAAGCAAACTCCCTGGGGTCGTGCTTCCCTCCACAACATTGATATCTGTTATCAATATCTTCCATCCACAAACATTATCGGAATCCCTCTTGCGCCACAGAACTCATCAAACTGCACTTTGCAGAAGTCCAGTAGACTCTCCAACCTGTTAGCTGCATAATCTTGCTGGATTTTAAGCTGCACCCAATAGCGAGGAGTGCACTTCTTTGCCATGACTTGGCGAAATTGTACGGCAAGTAAAAACACATGTAGGTGTTAGTTCAGATGATAGCGGTCCCCAGTTGCACGCTTTCCTAAGTTGAAGCTAACCAGAAACTGGAACGACCATCTAACACGATTGAATGAAAAGGTGCACTGTTTTGAGTTTGCTGTTGAGTAAGGTACTGTAATGTCAAAAAGCCTCCTAATAGCTTCTAGGAGCTAGCCCTCGGCCATCAAACAAAACGAAGCTTCTGTGAGTAGGAACCAAATTTCAATAACTACCAAGAACCAAAAGACTGGACCTAGGGCTTAATGTGTTAGATCACTGTGACCCGGGAAGTCAACACCACAAACCCTCCCAAAGCCAACATGGGAGCAGTGGAGGCCGAGAGAGAGCCAGTTTCCCAGTTATATTACATGAAATGGTGATATGCTTAAAACAACTGTGAATATATATTTCGAAAGTGGCAAATTCAAAAGGATCAGAGTTCCTGGAGGGGATGGTGAAGCAAGGGACAGAACATATGTAAATATTACAGTAAAAGAGCATCAAAGCTTATCAAATCATTCCATTGCTAGAGACTATTTGTGCCAATGTGCCCATCTCGGCACACCAGTTGATAGCTGAGTTGCGTCTGAATGCAAATATGGAGGTGGAAGAGATTGGTGAGGAAGAGATAACAATAATAATGCCAAGTAACCGACCCATACATAGCATTGTGAGACGGCAAGAAAGTAACCCTTCCGTGAAACCAATCCATGGCATTAGGTGATTCATCCTGGTAAATGCTAATCGACGTGGTTTGTGGAAAAGATATATGCCTTTCTCAGGTTGCCCATGCTAATGTCGGCGACTTTGGAGGACAAGTCCCCTAGCCGTTGCAATTTTCATCATTAGGTGAGGTTGGGATCTCTTGCTTCCTTTCACACTTCATTTTTCTTTGACATATAAACTCGCACAATTGCAAAATAACACGTTCTAATGATAGTTAAATATCCTGAGAATCTCCAATAATAAATCTCAGGTTCTGTTTTCTCATTGAAACTATCATAAAGATCAAAAAAACTCTACTAAAATGAATGACCCAGAGATACGATAAGACCCACTACATTAGATCATCAACTGCATGTTTCTCAAAGGATCCACTAGTTGAGATGAAAGTACATGCATTCTTTTACAAGCGAAAATATCTTATGAGGATAACCATCTTGAGTTCGAATAACAAAGCATTGATACAAGGCATAACAGAGCATCAATGATTAGTATTTGGACTTAGCTCACTTCTTATCAGTGTTGTCTTCCAGTTCCCTCCTCAGCTGCAGAGAGAAGTCATCAGTGACATCATCATCATCCCAATCATCTTCCCATTGCTGAGTTATATCTGTTCCTTCTTCCTTGTCCTCCCACTCTGCCATTTTTTGGGATCATTCCAGAAGAAATATTCAGAACATAAGGCACAAAAAATGATCAAAGCCACACGAGTCTGGTTAACCAGAAAAACTTGAAGCAGTATACAGACAATTGATGTCTATCATGAATCAGAGCAACATTTTAGTTTCATTCTGAAATTTTGATACATGGGAAGAAAAAAGAGGCCCGCAAAGCAAAGCAATCTACTTAGAAGCAACTAAAGAAAACTATGTGCAGAGCAAACTATTTTCTCACTCGAGTTTAAAAAAACTATTTTGCCACTAACAGCAAATTTCAGAATTCCTGACGACATAGTGTATAAAATATAAACAACAATGACACGACGAGTATATGCCATTACAATCAGTCTGGTACCATTGTTAGCACCTTTACTACACATTGTAAATCCATATTAATAGAGCCACACATGACATCCCCTCAGACAATAACTTTGCAATTCCAAAAACTAACCATCCAAAGAAGTAAATCTTATCAAGCATTGCAAATCATATCGTGACAAAAAAGTAATACCAACCTCGGCAACCCCATTTCTGCCTTTATGGTCACCTTTTGCCTATAAGCCTCGTAATAGTTTAGCTTGGTTCTCATACTCATTTGGTGATCTATCTCCAAAAAGACAGGACAGAAATGGTGGAAGGATTTTCAGTTGTGGTGGTCTCCCAAGTCACAACTCATTATGTTTGGTAAGCCCTAACGTTATTATTGATAATAAATAACATAAGGGTTGTAGCACCTCTTTGACATGGTCTTATCTAGCATAACTGTCAAATGACTTTTTCAGCTAATTTATTCTAACATGCATTTTTTGATTCTCGTTGTTATGACATCATCTTCATCAAAGACTAAATGGATATCAGAATAGCTCATTTCAAAGGATTGAACATATACTCCTCTACAATGCATTACAATACACCATAATTTCCAATTTCATCCTTCAATAACAGCATTAGCATGCAAAAATCTTTAATTCCATACACATTACTTAGTTAGACATTCTATAAATTTAACAGGAAGCAACAGCTGTAAACAAATCTATGCCCAGCATGCAAAACCCATTTTAAATTCCTCATTAAGAACACTAACTCCAATTTAAAAGGCAAAAATGCCATCAACCACAAGATTACACCCTTCCATGCCCAGCCATTTAACCGCCCGTGAATTTACTTGCCCTAAATATGGTTACCCAAAGAAAGCAGTTGTGTCACAAAATTTTAGAAGGAACCAAATCATTTAAAACAAAAGTCCCAAATCCAAGACCGGCCAGGGTTAGTCAATCATTATACAACCCAAAAACCAATCTGCGAACATAAATTGCAGAAATAAACCTAATTATCTGCTACTAATTAATCATGTCACCAAAGTTTTTTCCACAAGAAATATGAGATTTTTTTTACCTTGATCGATTTCGAACTCCTCGAACTCGTCATCGTCTTCAAACAGGTCGATCTTTGCTTCTTCGGTCGCTACCTTGGGTTGTTCGGTTGCCATTCTGAATATCTGACAAAACCTACAGTGAGTGAGAACGGAAGGAAATTCAGATAGGGTTAGACCACAAATTGGAAGCTAAACCCTAACTCTGCTCAGTGAAACAGATACACATATACGCAATAGTAGTAAGATAAACACGAAGAGAGAGAGAGAGAGAGAAGCCACTTTACAGTAACACAAAATCTCTAAACGATTTGTTGGCTTGTGGCCGCCGATTCGAGAATGTTCTGGCCTAACACAAGAATTTATAATCGCAAAGCAATCCGAAACCAGTAGGGAGGCTGGAGGCAGTTTCTACTTTCCACACTACGTCGTTTTTGTTTTTCTGTCATCATACTACGTCGTTTAAGTGAAAGCACATCTTTCTCTTTACCCTCTCCTCTTATCACAAGAGGGCAGAGGCAGGAGTTTATCATGGTGAAAACTAATTTAAACAATGACACTAAAAAGATTGATTAGTAACACTTTTATTCAACACGTTTACAAGGTTTTCGAATAGTTTTTTACATTTTGAAAATATTGTATAGTAATCTCATTATTAATATAATTAATGATATTTTTCTAATTCATCTAAATTGACAATGCTAAGAGAGGGCAAGAGACAGAACAAAATACAACGGGTGAGAGAACACATAGCTTCAAAATGGTTTTTCAATAACTTCTTGAGGTTTGTTAAAAAAATAATAATAATAATTTCTCAATGGGATTCAACAAGCCAAATACAACAATTTACAAAATTATGAGTAGAAATTTAATTCAAATGTGTGAGAGATGATTAAGTGGATCAAGATGCATGACATATATATATACTAATTATTGTCTTTGTCTGAAGGCACAGAGTAATAAAAAAATAGTAAATAATAAACATATTTGTATTTATATCCAAAATCAAATCATAGATATAAAGAAGAAATAAAAAAATTTAAGCATTGATTTATAGTAGGGATGGACAATAATGATGGTGGTAGGAGATGGTGATGGTTGTAATGGGTGGCAATGACCGTGGTGACGGCGAGGGAGGCGACGATGGTGGCAATGTTAGCAGTGGTGGGGGAGATGATGGGGGCAGTAGTGATGGGGGTGGTGGTGGCGATAATGGTGGTGGTGGTGGCAGCAGTGGCGACGGCGGTGGTAGCGGTGGCAATGGTGGAGACGACGGTGATGGTGGTGGTGGAGGCGACGACGACGGTGGTGGGGGGTGGAGGCTATGGTGGTGGCGGCGGTGGTAGCGATGGGGGTGGTGGCTGCTGTGGTGGCAGTTGTAGTGGTGATGGTGACGATGGCGGTGATGGAGGTGGTGGTGACGGCGACAGCGGTGGGGTGGCAGTGGCAATGTCAGTGGCGGTGGCAGTGGGGACGGGTGGTGGTGGTGGTGATGACAGCGGCGACAACAATGATGGTGGGGTGGTGGCGATGGTGGTGATAGCAGTAGTGGCGGTGGTGGTGGTAGAGGTAATGGTGAGACCATTTCGAACACTATTTTTTTTAAAGTACTTAAGAGAAATAATTTGTACAAGTATTTTTAAAAAGTCACTTCAAACTCCAAACACACCCTTAGAGGCATATTTTTTCTATTAAATTTATGATGTTGATTGCTCTTACACAAAATTTAAGTAGATCTTGACAAAAAATGTGTAATAAGAGTAGATTTTGACCAAAATTTGAATAACTCATGATCAAAATTGTGTAATTTAAGTAGATATTTAACCAAAACTTGAGTAGAGATTTGGTCAAGAGTTATTCAAATTATTTTTTTGTCTATATTTAAGTACTAGTCATTGTCCGTACCTGAAGACACTGTGTTACTTATAAAATTTTAACACACAAAGATAAGATATTTGAATAATTTTAACACATAACGATTAGATTTGTTTTAAACATTTTTTGTTGGTACAATTGGTATCTTATTTTTTTTGTATTAATCACTTATTTTTTTTAATTGCTGATTAACTTGAGCTTTGAATTTTTTATTTTTTATTTTCTGAGAACTATAGGTTTTCATATAGTAGTGATTTATTTTTGGTATAAATAACAACTTGATGATTTTATTTATGGATTATAAAAACAAATTAAACTTCATTGATTGATAAGAAGTAAGAAGTAAATATCAACCATCGGTACTAAGATGCGTGATAAGAAGATCTACTTACAGTGTACTCTAGGTATGAATCAATTTATAATAAGAAGGATGAAAAATTATATAGTAAGTATATAATAGTTTTTAATGAAATATTATATCAAAGGTTTTGAAAAAATCGATATACTAAATAATTTACATGTCCAAAAATGATGATATTGTCTATTTGGGTACTGATTTTTGTGTTATAATGACGGTGTGTATGCGGTTACTGAAGTCAAATGTTAAACCGTCAAACTTTGAAAAAGAAGTATTAAACTTAGAGATATTATGTATTTTATGTGTGTTTAATAGAAATATTTTTAATTTTATGCAAAATTTTATCGTAAAATTAAAAATTAAACAAAACTAACCTAAATCAATGTACAAATAATACACTTTTAACATATAACATTCAACAACAATCAGTTAATAACAATACATCCACAACTAAACCACACAAACATTAAAAATTAAAAACAATAAACTATTGTCAAAACATACACCACTAAACCAAACCAAAAAAATATCAACGATAAACAATAATGGGTACCAGCGAGAGTATTTTTGGAGGTTAGTAATTTGGATGGAAGAGAGTAGATGGCCAGAGTGGGTAAGTCTAGTAGGTTTCTAGATTATGTTATACGTCGCTGAAGAAGGTCTATTCATTGTTAAAATCTGCACAGAAAGATGAGAAACTGAGGAGGATGACAATGATTTCTGAGAAATTAAGAGAGGTGAGACGCTTAATGAGGGAAAGAGAAAAAGTTTTGGCTTTGTATTAGACAAAATGAGTAGTACATGGGTGTAGTTAAATTGAGTGAGATTCAAGGGCAGAGCCACCCTTAGACTAGGGTGGGCACGTGCCCCTCTCAATTTTTTTTTTTTGACATTAGATATATATTTTTTAAAATAAAATTTAGATATGTTTAATTGTATCCACCCTTAATTTTTTTTTACAATAAATATATATTTTTTTAAATAAAATTTAGACATATTTAATTGTGTCAACTTTATTATTGTATTATTGTGATATCAATTAAGATAGACGACTACTTAAATAATAATTAATTTTTAAATAATATTATTGAAACTAATACATTATGATATTAAATCTAATAGTGAGTCCTTATATTTAATAACGTTTACTATCCATCCAATGGTCACAAACCATTGGGTTCCTATCAATTAAATTTTGAATTTTCTTTTGTCAAGATATAAAATTAAATTTTGAATTAGATGCAATTATTATTATTCTTAAATTTTTAGACACAGACATGTTCAAATAATTTTTAGACATATCGCGTTCATTTATCTAAATTATAGGATTATTTTATTATTGTATAGAAATGAGCGTCATAATTTAATAAATTATAAGGTAATAAATAAAAGACTGTTATTACCATTTTGTATATAGAAAAAAAGTATTTATTGATATCATTGATTTATAATTCTTTTAAATGATAAACAATAATCATATTTAATTGTTAAATGATCAATTGAAAAAAAAAAAAAAATGCTATTTAGATCTAATTTGATGACATAATTAAATGCACTTCTTTGATTGAAAGTAGACTTCATCTAATATTGAAATTTACAACTAAAATAGAAGTTATATTGAATTAAATCATTGGTAACATTGATAAAAAAAATAATTAAAATTTATTAATGTACCCACCCTAAAGTATTTTTTTAGCTCCGCTCCTGGTGAGATTTTATTTTTGTGTGGAATGTGTTGTGAGCCATTGAATTAAGTTTGATGGATTGACATGAAATTAGATCATTTAATTTAAAATGAATTAAATCTAAGTTGTTTTTGTGCTTTTTCAAATTTAAAATAGAGACGTATGAGAGATAGGGGTGTAGAGTCTTACGATAAGAGTCTTTTTTATGGGTGGGAAAAAAAATTCAGGACTAACTGTAGATTGTTAGATCAAAATTCTTGAAATGATCTGAACCGTTTCTTATGTTGGAATTACGTTGTCCGTTGGATGTGTTTATATTTTGTCTCAAAATTATTTGAACCTCTCTTTGTCTTTTAAATTCAAATTTCGTTTTACTTTATTATATAGACTAGTCATTGCCCGTGTCTGAAGGCACGATGTTACTTATAAAATTTTAATACACAAAGATAGGATATTTGAATATTTCAACACATAGCGATTAGATTGGTTTTAAACAATTTTTTTTGGTGCAATTGATATCTTATTTTTTTTGTATTTGTCACTTATTTTTTTTTAATTACTGATTAACTTGAGTTTTGAATTTTTTTTTAAATTTTTTGAGAACTATAGGTTTTCATACAGTAGTAATTTATTTTTTGCATGAATAATAACTTGATGATTTTATTTATGGATTATAAAAATAATTTAAACTTCATTGATCGATAAGAAATAAGAAATAAACATCAACCATCAGTACTAAGATGTGTGATAAAAAAATCTACTTATAGTGTACTCTAGATACGAATCATTTTGTAATAAAAAGGATAAAAAATTATATAGTAAGTATATAATGGTTTTTAATGAAATATTAAACCAAAAGTTTTAAAAAAATCGATATACTAAATAACTTACATGTCCAAAAATTGTAACATTGTCTATTTGGGTACTGATTTTTGTGTTGTAGTGATGATGTGTATGTTGCTATTGGAATCAAATGTTAAATTGTCAAACTTTAAAAAAGAAGCATTAAACTTAGAGATATTATGTATTTTATGTGTGTTTAATAAAAATATTTTTAATTTATGCAAAATTTTATCGTAAAATTAGAAATTAAACAAAATCAATCTAAACTAAGGTATAAACAATACACTTTTAACATATAACATTTAAATCATTTAATTTAAAATAAATTCAATCTGATTTGTTATTGTACTTTTCAAATTTAAGATAGAGACATATAAGAGATAAGAGTGTAAAGTTTTATGATAAGAGGTTTCTTCATGGGCGGAAAAAGAAATTCAGGACTAACTGTAGACGGTTAGATCAAAATTTTTGAGATGACCTGAACCGTCTTTTATGTTAGGATTACGTTGTCTATTGGATGTGTTTATATTTTGTCTCAAAACAATATTAATCTCTCTTTGTCTTTTGGATTCAAACTTTATTCTATTTTATTTTATAAATTACATGACAAGTTTATGATTAAAATTAGTTAATAATCTGGACGTTGTCTGTTTGAGAGACCATATAGAAACATATTCAATACTTTGGAGACAAAAATGATGTACTTAAAATATTAGAGACTAAAATAAAACAAACTTCATACTTTGGAGACTTTCTAGTACAATTAACCTTTAATATAATAAGGATTAAACTGATAAAGTGAACGTACTTTAAAGACTAAAAATACAATTAACCCAAATTTATTTGACAAAAAAAAATGCCCCCAAAATGCACCGAGTGGCTACCCCTCGCCCACTCCCCTCATTCAATCCTCGAACTTTGGAATATGTCTATCAATGCCATCAATTCTGATCTAAATCCGGACTGAATTTGAATTCATTAAATTCAATGTTAATTAGATTCTTTGTATAATATTCCATGAATTATTTAAAGACTAGGGATAACTCAAGTTTAAAAGTACCATGTAATATAAATAATGTTAAAAGAGATGTTGGTAATTGTTGAATGAGTTTATTTGAGACCGTCGAATAAACTTATTGCAACATTCTCTATTTTATATTATAAATATCAATATTCAATTTGACAGTGACCTAAACAAATTATATATATAGATACATAAATACTCAATGAAATTAAGTAATTATTTGATAGATTTTATTTATTAAAATAAAGCTTTATATGAGTAATGCGTGTTAGATTTCTAATTTTTTAACGGATTTTAATATGGTCTCAACAAATAAAATCTATCAAATTGTTAAATTAAATTTTGTTTGGAATTTTCAATTTGGTTTTTGAGACTCGAGTCGACGAAAATCTAATCTAAATTCAATTCTTTAATAGATCTACTTTGCAAGGATTAATTGTATTATCTTTCTTAAATATATAGTTTAAAAAATATAAAATATTTTTGATTCTTAATTTAGTTTTAGAAAATTCAAATCTGTACTTCATGAAATGTTTGAAATAATAGTGTCTTACTCTTGAAAATTTTCTAAAATATGATTCATTCTATGGTCTATACCGGTAGAAATTAACACTTTCATTGGAACAAAGCGATTAAGTAATTTTTCAAATGCATGAATTACTTATCGAATGTTAACAATATTTCCATTAGGGTTTTATTCATCTAGAAAAAAAAGTCTTTCAAATTATAAATTAATAACATGTGATGTATGATCAACTACGTCATAAGAAAAAGTGAACAGATTAGCAATACTAATTATTTCTTATAAGTGAACAAGGTAAACTCTATTTGTTTATACGTAATAGTTATTTTCTTACATAAATGTTAATTTAGTATTAGATATATGATACTAATGATGTGACGAAACCATTATATTGAATATTTTCTCCAATATGATTGGAGATAGAAGTCCGTGTAACAAGTGGGAGAGAAACGTGGAGAATTCCAATTGGGTGACAATTTTATTGGGAGTGTATAATTTAGGCACGTCAATTTCAACTCATCTCAAAATATTCATTATTTGAATAAAAGTTTAAATCTTTATACAATTTAAATTTGAGCAATACTCTGTAGAGTCCAAAGTTTTGACACTCAAGTAAAATAAACTCAAATTAATGAATTAGGATTCAACCCGAATTTTAGCCCAAGTTGTGCAACCTGAAACTTAAACTCGAGTTATAGATGATTTTAATTTAACTTGAACCTGAATTTTAGTTAGGTATATATAGTCCAAGAACCAAATTCAAATTGAATCAATTTAAACCCGAATTTTATTGAGTTTTCTGACCCAAGTATACAATTTTAGATATGGCTACGTTTTGGTTAAATTAATTGATTCGAACATGTAATTCAGTAGCAAATATTAAATGTAGCGGTGACACCACATCACAAAATTCTTTAATCAAATTTGATGTCCATCAAAACTCAAATGTTGCATTGCAAGTATAATAAAAATACATCATAGTACACAAACAAGATAGTTACCATTTTAAGAAATTACTTTCAATTTTGATTACAAACTGACCTGTATGTTCTGCGCTGTCTTTATTCATTACAGGCACTGAGACAAAACATAGAAGTGGAACAAGCAGAAGATTTATAGCCATGCTGGTTCCTTCAAAGGAGTAACAACAGCTTTCACCTGCAAGTAGTTATGGAGGCTGTAGATACCCTTTTCCCTGCCAATACCACTCATTTTGTACCCACCAAATGGAATTGCAGCATCGAATACATCGAAGCAATTAACCCACACAGTCCCGGCTTTTAGTGCTCGTGTCAAGGTATTGGCAGTATCCAAGTTGCTGGTGAAAACCCCTGCTGCTAGACCGTAGCGTGTTGTGTTTGCCCTTTTTATCACTTCATCAATGTCCCTGATATGGAGAAACAAGTATGTGGATATTTACGAACACTTGAAAAACATTCCTATATTTTCCTCTCAGTGTGTGTTTGCAAATTAAACAGGCATTGCAGAAAATCTATTGGCCCCTCTCATGCCCATGTTGTAGTCTAATGACAACAAAATCGAAACTGAAGCACTTATAGTTATGCAAAATTCCAGAGGTCAATCAAACACACGAAAATGATATAATTCCCAGAAATTTTTAACAATTGGATATGCTTGAATATTGATTGCTCACTTGAATTTCAAGATGGACTGCACTGGGCCAAAGATTTCATCCTTTGCTATCAACATATCATCCTATTGGAGAACATGCTACAATCATGTTACTTGCTCCATTTGCAATGTCTTTATGATTCATCGAAGGGTAATATTTGCTGAAGGGGACCGAGAAATGGAAGAGAAAATACCTGAACATTTGAGAAAAATGAGGGTTGGATAAAGAAGCCTTTGGAGCCTAGTTGTCCACCTCCACATTCAAGAGTAGCATTGCTTTCAATCCCAGATCTTACGTAACTGAGAACCTTCTCAAATTGCTCTGAATCTATCTGGAATTTCCATAAGATTCACAAGTAACATTAGTCGAGCTCTCAAGATTGGCCAGAGTTTGAGTTATATTGGAATCAATGAAAAGCAAAAGTTCACTGCTAGTTCAGGAAATGGATTATCCCGAAAACTCAGATTTTATTGGACATGCAGCTCAACAGCTTAATTTGACTTATAATACGTGTGAAGCCACTCTATAGGAAGGTTGCATCTTGTGAACAACGGGTGCGCAATAATGACGAGTATGCTTCTTTATATGGTGGTTTTCAATTTAAGCAAAGAGACAGAGTCACGGCTCAGTATCCTACAGAATTGTAATGGAGTTGACGGACATAAAGGAACAATATATGTATTGTACAACTATATCATTGTTCTAGAGGTCCCATTTAATGTGCTGAGAACAGCAACAATGAATCAATCACAGAACTGTTCCAATGGACATACTTCATGCCAATCTAGTTCTTTTTGTGCCTCGGATATATTTTTAAGTATTGAGGGGCGGGGAAGGTGGGGAAAAGAGAGAGATCTCACTTGAGGGCCTTGCTCCACACCCTTTTTGAAGGGATCACCCACTATACGTTTCATAGCACGTGCCTTTGCTTTCTCAATAAACCCATTGTACACACGTTCTTGTACGTATGTACGAGAACCAGCACAGCAACATTGCCCCTGCAGATAGTGAAGCATTTGTCATTGAAGTGTTCAACATAGAAAAGAAGATTTGCGTGAGAAATTGAGTGAACAAACCTGATTAAAGAAAAGAGCAAAATGTGCAAGTTCCACAGCCGTACCAATGTCAGCATCCTCGCATACAATGAAAGGTGACTTCCCTCCAAGCTCTAATGTCACAGGCTTGAGATTGCTTCTTGCCACCAATTCGAGTACAATCTTGCCTGTATCAGTTGATCCTGTGAAAGCAAGCTGCAAAAAGAATGGCAATGGCTTTAATGTCGAAAATCATAATAAACAGCCAAGTTTGGCCCAATAGTTAGATTTGTGAAGGACCACATCTTCTGAGTGCCAGTTTGTTTGAGACTTTCCGAAAAACAATTTGGGATCATTGAGGGTCTCGTTTCTTACTCTCATTAAGACAAACAGATTATTGAATCTGATCCAAATTTGTCTGTTTACACCACCAGCCAGTCAAAAACACCATAAAATGGCACTTCAAACTAAAAATATGAAAAGGTGAAACACTTTGATTAAAAAAGGCAGCCTAGTACACGAGAAGGCAAAAAACTTGGATTATATTCTAAATTTCCTACTGATTGTATTGTGATTATTTTCCTCTACCATAGTAGAAGAAATGTCTCCTGAGCCATGCAAGTCATGATTAAAGAGATGCACCGATAACACAGTCAAGTTCATCACATCACAAAATTTATAGAAAGCTTGGAAAATTTATGCTAAGGACCTTGTCCACATCCATATGACTAGCAAGAGCCGCACCAGCAGTTGGACCATAGCCAGAAACTATATTTAGAACACCAGGAGGAAGACCGGCCTATCAAAAAGAATGCAGGTTAGATGGGAAAATGATAGCTTAGAGAAAGAAAAAGACATATCATCTAAATATCTTTCACATCAAAAAAGACAGAAGAAGTTATCAAGAAAGCATAAAATTTTGCGAAAACAGTCGTATACTTGTGGCATTTTTCAAGTACAGCCATGCAATTACTCACATATTAGCCTTTCTCTGTTTTATTGCTTTCTTTCAAAAAATACATTTACTTCAAATTTAAGTAGAACCCTATTTGGTATAAAAATAGGTGCTGGAGCCCAAAGATTCTCAAATTCACCTTGAACAAAATACAAGCCAAAACAATAATACCAACAAAATAATGAGATGACATATAACACCAAACAATGAACACAACTGCTCGAAATTACCTCATGGAAGAGCTTTGCTGCATACAGAGCAGTCAAGGGCGTTTGCTCTGCACTCTTTAGGACAACAGTATTGCCACATGCAAGTGCAGGGCCAACTTTCCAAGCAAACATAGCGAGAGGAAAGTTCCATGGAATGATCTGTCCTGCTACACCAATTGGTTCATGCAAAGTCTGCACATGGTATGGTCCATCAGCAGGAACTGTCAATCCATGTAATTTATCTGCCCAACCTGCATTACATGAAAGAACATTCTTTAAAAAATTCATCCAAATAGTGTACAACTATACTGCTACTGATGATTTTAAGAATCAAATTTCAGGAACATATGAGACTCGATTATTTTTAGTGCTCTTACCAGCATAATAGTGAAATATACGCACAATTATAGGCAATTTGATTTTGGCAGCTTGTTCATAAGGCTTTCCATTATCCCATGTCTCAAGAGCTGCAATCTCATCAATGTGTTTCTCAAGCAAATCAGCAAATCGCAAAATTATCCGTGACCTTTCCTGAAACCCAATAGAGAAACAAGGCAGCACTGATATATAATGATTTTGAACAAGGAAACCATTCACAAATTAATGCAGCAGCAAGTCATAAGCATACAAGCAGAAAATAAAGGGAAAACATTCTTACATAAGCGGTCATTTTCAGCCACGGTCCCTCATCAAACGCCTTCCGGGCAGCAGACACCGCACAATTGATATCCTCTGCATCACCTTCAGCAACATGGGCAATCACCTCCCCAGTCCGAGGGTCCAACGTTGGAAATGTTTTTTCTGAAACCAACTGGCGGGCCTCCTGTATGGATCCTCAACCCCAGGGTGACACGTGTCCTAATAAAGTCATTAGGATGTCTGGAAGATGCCGAGGGGGTGAGCCGAGGCATGGCGACAGAGCAGCTGAGTACAACAGCTGACATTATAATCAAAGCGACGTGACCTCGTATTTATGGCGAAATGAGTGATAGTGACAGGACAAATAAATCCGAGCCTGCCGCCAATTGCTATCTGCAAGTCTATGCCTACTGTCATGATGGCTGG
The DNA here is from genome assembly GCA_963454935.2 of Ilex paraguariensis. Taxonomy (NCBI): domain Eukaryota; kingdom Viridiplantae; phylum Streptophyta; class Magnoliopsida; order Aquifoliales; family Aquifoliaceae; genus Ilex; species Ilex paraguariensis. The sequence continues at coordinate 40,014 of CAUOFW020002760.1, forward strand.
AGTATTAATGACTGATGCGCCGAAACAACGCGATTTGTTCTCCTGAGTTCCCTGATCCGCTGAGCTGTCCGTGCTCTGTCGGTGTCAGACGCCAACCTCTTGGATTGGGCTGCTCGACTCGTAGTATAAATGCTCGGCTTGTGGCCGAGCACTTACACCATTCCCCTGACATTCAATTGGAGGAGGCGTAAAAGGGAAGCATTCACAGCACGAGGGATGGTGTCAGATGTGAGATGTCCAGATGAGACTGAAGATCTAGAGCAATCATTGCTAATTCAGGTATAAATATCCCTAAGAAAAATGGATAAAAGTACGCAAAATCAAACCAGAGCACATCTACTAAGAAAAAACTCTTCGATCTTTACTGACTTAAGCTTCGGAGGGGATCCGCCGGGCTCACGCCTGGCCCCCTTTCTTCTAACCCCGTCTTTTCAGGCTTGCCAATCAAGGGATCGCATTGCAGGAATTATCCCGCGCACCAACATAAATTCCAACATCAATTCAAATTTAGATATGCACTAATTTACCTTATGCAGTAACAGCGTAATCAATTGGACAATGCAATGCAATGTCCGAACAAAGCACTACCAGATGCTGAATCCACAAATTTGCCATCGATCAGAAGCTGGGTATAATTGACCTGAACAGGTGGGGTGACTGGTTCCTCTGTGACTGCAGCAGTGCTAAACCTGCAGGTGCCTCTCCTCAAGCTAGAATTTATGCCTGAAGAATTTATGTTTCACAAAATCAGATTCCATGATCTATATCACACACCATGTACAACCCTCCCCCACTTCACACACACACACACACAGATCAATTCATATTATTAATTGAAGTCTTCAGAAATGACATCCTCCTAAATTTTCTTCTCTACTGCAGGATTATTAATTACATTATTTTGGATTTGAGTTGCATAACAAACAAAACACTCAGATTAGTTAAACGATTAGAAACGTTAAATTAAAACAGAAATTGACAAATAATGAGGCAAACTTTGTTTCCCAACACTCCCCACCCCTCCAGGATAAAAAAACAAACACAAACCAGACAAATTAAAGCCAGTAAAGTCCTATATGCATACAGCATTCATGTATAAAGAAGGCACAACAGGTCAACCAGACAACACCAACAAACCAAAAAGGATATGCAACACAAGTATATACATATATAACAGAATAACACACATCAATCTACGTATAGAGAGAGAACCAGAAGAGAGTGGTCACCAAGGGAAGCATAAACAGGAGGAAGAGAGAGAGAACGAGAGAGCAAGGAGGAGAGTCTGCGAGCTGCCATGGCCAAAGCTGTACTTCTAATCTACACCAAGTCATAAAACTTATTAAGAGTGACCGAGTGTGCGAATTCAACCAAGACTTTTTATGCACAACCAAACGTCTCCCTCTCTCTCTCTTCAGATATATAAATCTTCTTAAATTTATATCCACGTAACACTTAAATCACTGCGATTAATGTCCGTTATTAAATATGTTAGTAAATTACATCCACACCCTTTAAAATTTAAATATGTTAGTAAATTACATCCACACCCTTTAAAATTTGTAAGTATATAATATTTAGAATCTTCAAGTTTAAAATGTTATATTAAAATTAAAAATATTTTAATCAAAGATAAGATATTAAATATTTTAATTTTAAAATCAAAATTCATGTTCTATTGTATAATTTATTAAAATAAAATAAAAAAATCAATTTTTTTATAAAAAATCATAATTAGTACACAATTATATTATTTATTGTTATAAAATTAAAAAAATCAAACAAGAGGTCTAAGTCATTCATAATAGAATATGAATTTTACAACCAAAATTCATATTCTATTACATTATTTATGAAAATAAAATCAAAAATAAAAATTTAATTTTTCTTAAAAAAATAGGATACAATTATACTATTTATTGAAATAAAAAAAACAATGGGTCAAACTATAATGACACAATATACTATAACTTTAATTTGGGTAATTTTGTAATTTAATTTCATAGTTTAAACAACCAAGTTAAATTATAATAGATACTATAATTGTACACTAGTTGTGATTTTTTAAGAAAAAAACAATAATTTTGTTTTTAATTTTATTTCAATAAATATCAAAATAGAACATGAATTTTGGTTGTAAAATTTAAAATATTTAATATTTTATTTTTGATTGAAGTATTTTTAGTCTAAGTATAACATTTTAAACTTAAGAGATTTAAGTATTACACGATTATAAATTTTAAGAGATCTGAATGTAATTTATTAAGGGATACACTAATGGACATTGATGGCATGAGTCTATCACACGCGTACAAACTTTAAGGGATTTATATGTAATATTTCAAACGTAAGAAGATCTGAATGATTATATAACAAATCTCATGTGTAATTCTCTCTTTTCTTTCTCCGAGAACCATGTTCTTACTTTTTACATCGGTTAATTACAAAAATACCCACTCTAAGTATTTGGTCATGCTATAATCAATTTCTCGAACTTTTAATTTAAACAATTTGCTTTTTGTGGCAATTGGAGAGTGTATTGCTTGAATTGTCTGATATTAACTTTTGTGTAAAAAGATATTTTTGAGTGAAGCTTTTTTTAAAAAAAATTAATTTGTATCGTTAAATAAAATTAAATAAAAAATAAAGTACGTTCAATCCTTGTTGTAATTTTAAATATATATAATTTAAATTTCTGGGATTTAGGTGTAATGTTAGATAAATTAAGAATAGGGGAATATCTCTCGGCTTTTCTGATGACATCATCTTCCCACGCGCCAATAATTTGGCCTCTCTCTCTCTCTCCCTCCCCATTGATATGCATAACTATCAACCAACACGATAAATTATTTTGAATATTTTTTAAGAATGTCAATCATTAATTTCATCAATTACATAGGAAAATTATGGTATTAAAAGAGGTATTATATCAAAATTATTTTCTATTTTTTTTAAAAAAGATAAATTATAATTTCTTGCAGTGAAAGTTATAACTAAAAAAACATGATCGCTCTCAAAATAATATCATCAATCATGAAAATTACACAACTTTAAAGATAAAGTTACAACTCACACACAAGAAAAGAAGAAGTTATAATTGATCCAAGTAATTCATAATCGGTCACAATATTTCATAATCTCGATCACTTTGGAATGGGTACTTTTTTCTTTTGGATAACTTAATGTTATCCTTAATTACGTGCTTACAACTGAGTGCTAATGTTCGTGATGTTGGGAGACTCGTTACTTCAACTAAATAATGAATTCTGATCAAAAAGAAAAAAAAAATACATATTGAATACTTTTTCAGTTCTTTAAAATATGCATTAAATATTTTTTTTCATCCCTTGATTAGCAATTTTGTCAATACATTGGCAAGTTTTTCAATGTAGTTTAAATATTTTCAATTATGACGGCGTGACATTTGATTAAATATATCCATGGTCTAAAGTATTCATTAAATGTCACAAATGATTTCCTAATTATCAATTCGTAAAATTGACAAATTTGATTGTGGATGAGTCAAAAAGATACATTCAATGTAAAAAGCTTATTTCATTGACTCGGCCCGATTATTTACTCTTAAATTAAAAATTTTTGAGCCGTAATTCACAAAAATTAATAACTGAAGGGTTAATGTGACATTTTACAAACAATTCAGGGACAAAAAAACATATTTAATTATTTTATGATTTTCCTTTTTTCCGCATAGTTACATGCAATTTCTTGTTCCATGCAGAAATAAAAGAAGGGCGAATTGCAATTTGCATCTAAAAGGTTTTAAGATTTTCACTTTATATCTTCAAAAATTAAATTTTCATATTGTACCTTTAATGTATCAAAAATATTACAATGTGACCATTCTATTAACTTTTTATTAGGTTTTTCATCAGTGTCAATAAGTTAATCTTTAAAGAAAAAATAACATAAGTTTGATAGAAAGGCTATATTGTAATATTTTTAATATATTGAAGGTGCAATATAAAAAATTTAATATTTGAAGTATAAAGTAAAAATCTTGAAATCTTTAGGATAAAAAGCAAAAAGCACATACAAAAATCGTGTTAGGG
>CAUOFW020002761.1:0-44075 GCA_963454935.2 Ilex paraguariensis
TAGGACTTATTGGTCCTAAAGAAAATTTATAGGACTTCATGGAAATTGGTATGTAAAATAGGACTTACTGATTATTTTCCTTATAATTAATCTATGTTGCCAACTTGTATAGCTTATAACAAGCAGAGTCTCTCCACATATTTTTTTTAACAAGATCACAATCGTTTCTTTTTAGAAATCAAGTGTTTATGAGTTTATGAAATCAAAATGTCTGAATATTTATCTTAATCTCTCGAGATCATGAAAAGATCTAAATTTAGGTATTTCTTATTCTTGAGAGCCAATAAATTTTCCAAATTTAAAGGATTAATCTGAGAGGTAGTTCACACTAGCTTTGATTTTTGCAATGAAGTCTGGTTTTCCAACATGAATGTAGTGGCACCACTCTGTTTGTGAAAACAAGGATTACTAACCTCAAGAAAGGGAAGTAATTTATATCAAAGATTAAATTCAGAACTTCTTTTCCTATAAAGGTAAGTTACCAACGGACCTTTGGTCTAATGATACTTCTTACCTTGTGAAGGTTTTGTCTTCTTAAGGTCAAGGGTTCAAGCCCTCTTCTCCCCCTGCCCATTCCCCTCCCCCTCCCCCTCCCCCTCCCCCTCCCCCTCCCCAAAAAAAAAAAAAATAATAATTATAGAGGTAAGTTTAATGATCAAAACAAGGCAAGCCCCACAAGTACATACTATAAGGTGAATGAACCTTTAACTGTTGTGTCATTATAGTAATCTAAAACTAAGATTTTTGGGAGTTATAATGCAGACTTTACATCTGAAACAAGAGAAGTTTTGGGTTTGGATGTTTGCTAGAACTAGCCTTCTGTTGATGCTACTATTTACCATATTTTTCAGGAATAAAGCACCGGGGACCTCCTTGCTGTATTTTGTTCTTTTCCGAGTCAAAATAAAGCATTGATCTCCTTCTTTCCTTCAAATGCATCCAATCTAGAGCTTAGATCCATCGATAAGGGTTGTTAGTAATTCTAGGGCCTTGCTCTAATGATCCTAAATCTATAATTTTTCTTTTTATGTTTATCTTCACAGTTTATAATCTTCCTGTTGAAGCCATTTAGACATCCTCCTGTGTTCTGCAGAGCGATTTTCTGTAGCAGTAGTTTGAGAGCTTCCTCTAGTCAATTCAAATTCATGATAGAGAAGTCTTTTTCACCATGAGGATGATGCAGAAATGGAATGCTAAATTGATCAGGAAGGCTGAATATGTATGGAAATAAAGCAAATACATTTCTTATGTTTATTACTTTTACAAACTAAAAAAAATCAATCAATTGAAAGTGGGAAAGATAGCTGCCAATCTACTATTTTTTATGCACATCCTTCAAGATATCAAAATCTAGGAAATCAAATGCAAAATGTTTTTTTTTTTTTTTTTGGAAAGGAAAGGAAAATGACTTCAAAAACCATAGACTGGCATATGATGAAAGGTCTATATCTGCTTAAACTCTACCAGTAAACTGCACAAATTTGGAGAAATGAGTCAAAGTCTCAGGCACTGTCATTAGGCGTTGTTGAACTGCTAACCCAAACTGCAGTAACTGAATCTGGTGAAAGAGTAAAAGGATTAGCATTCGATAATACAACATCATCTGCTAGAATATCCACCTTTTCCACGTTTTGGACGCCATAATCCTTGTTCTGAATTCCCTTTAGAACCTCCAACACTTCTCCCATGGATGGTCTCATTTCCCTCCCATTTTGTAAACATTGAAAAGCCAACTCTGCCACATCATTTACCATGTCCCTTACTTTACAGTTCGATTCAAACCCGAGAGATGGATCCACAAGCTCATGCAATGAATGATTTTTGATCTTGTTGATAGCCATGGTGGACAAATTGATTTCATGCCGATGCCTTGTGATATCAACAGCAGGCTTAGATGATATAAGCTCAATCAAGACTACCCCAAAACTATAGACATCACTCTTATCAGTAAGCTGGTAGCATTCATGATACTCAGGGTCTACGTATCCAGGAGTGCCTTGTGGAGCTGTTGAGATATGGGTGACATCGGCTGGGAAGAGTCGTGACAACCCAAAATCGGCTACTTTAACACAGAAATTGTTGTCTAAGAGAATATTGCTGGTTTTGACATCTCTATGGATGATATCAGAAGCATGAAGATATTCCAATGCACTTGCAGTTTCTATGGCAATACTCATTCGGGTAGTCCATGTGAGCGATCCAGGTTTTGATCGTTCACCGTGAAGATGATCAGCAACAGTGCCATTGGGAATATATTCGTATGCAAGTAGAAGTTCGTGACAGTGGCGTGAAGTGCAGCCATAGAGGGTGACCAGATTTTGATGGCGCAAACGTGTGAGGATCTCAACCTCATTCATGAACTGCCCTACAGTTTTGTAATTGTTCTCGTACAATCGCTTAACAGCAACAGCACGCCCATCTCGGAGTTTGCCTAGTTAAGAAAGTAACACATATTGTTAGTCATATGATGCATACAAATGAAAACAGAATTCAACAGTAGTGTTTGTTTCTTCTTACCTTGGTAAACTGTCCCAAAGCCCCCATCTCCGAGTTCTTTTTTAGAATCGAAATTGTTAGTGGCTTCTTCTAGTTCTCTATAGGTGAAAATGTGTACCCCAAAATAGTTACCATCCTTTTCAAGATCAGTAATCGAAGAGGGATGCAAAGAAATGTCTCGAGAGTTAAATGAGGCAGCAGCATAACGTTTCTTGTTTCGACGCTGATAGATCAAGAAAAGAAGGCACATGAAAAGGGCACTGATTGTCGCTGCACCAAAACCTGCAACAAAACAGAGTAAATTTGCTAAGAAATAAGGGAAATTATGCATCAGAATAATGAGGACAGGTGAGAAAAAAAAAACATCTGATTTAAGGTGCATATTACCTATGCCAATCTTCAGTCCTAAATTCAATCCCTTATCTGTAATAACAATCATCAAGATCATAGCAAATGTTAGTATAAAAATCAATCTATAATTTCATGTCAATATAATTTCTACGGCAAGCTTAGTTTGCTGAAGGACAACTTCAAACATGAGAATTGTCAAAACCTGGCTAATCAGATCTATCGACTATAACAACTTAATGATCTAGTCTGTATCCTAGTTCTTATTTACTGGTTCTGAGATAACAAGAATCGAGATTGCATACGAAAGTAGGATGCGCAACTTACTCAAATTTATGATAAAGAAATAACAAAAAAAAGTCAGAAATAGTAGTTCTCATAGGTCTTATGATGTCGAGTCTAGACCATAGTAGGTAACAATTACCAAATGATTATTATTATTATTATTATTTTTTTGCATTTTTATTTAATCTTGAATATGGCAAGATGAGTGACCCAAAAACTTGTTTCTATCACTAGTAATAAAAATAGGAAAAATCAAAAAAATTATTAATTAAAACAGGTGACAAATTTCTGTTTAATTTACCATGGTTACAGGTGAATTTCTTATTGTCAGAATCACAACTCCCACCACTGCTCCGGCAGTTCCTACAATCAACTGCATCCCATTGCAAAACAAACCCCTTCTTCAAAATACCAGTGAAATTTATATCCAACAGTCTGCTAAGATCATCAGTCTCCACAGGTGCATTAACATAATCTTGGCATGACTCTGCTGAATAATTCCGGTACCTCAAGAGATCAGCATGGAAAACAGCAAAAGCGTGATGAGTAGCGTTGCTGCCACAATCAACTGCATACGTCGCATTTTCATAGGGCACGGTGCAATTATAGAAGAAGGAGAGATTCATGGTGGCAGGACCATAGTTAAAAGGAGTCTTTTCTATGCTAAAATTGCGCTTAGGGAGTGGGCATTCATTATCCCCATCATAGAACTCAGCTTTCACTAACAGAAGCGAGTTGTTAGTGTAAAATATATCCTTGATGATGTAATCATCATCAGAAAATATGCGGGTCGGATAATTGCCTTTACAAGTGACATTGAATCCTGGGGAGCCACAGTTTGATTCTTGTTGCTGAGGAATCCAAAAAGGGTAGCTTATATTCGGTCCATTACCGCAGTTTTGAGGCCCACAAGCACTGTATTTTGAGTTCACGGATAGAGATTCAACCAATGAGGTGGTAAAGAAGAAGAAGGCAATGATAGGAACATTGTGAAACATATTTCTGGATATGAGGAGGCTTTGGAGATCCATTTGGGGAAGAAGAAAGCAGAAAAGGCCAGGAGAGAAGATCAGCTTTGGAGGGAACTACTAGGTGAAAAAACACTCTATGTGGTTGGTTTGACTTGGTAGTTTTGGAGTCTTTTTATACACTAGTTCCAACTTTGTTCTGTTTCAGCTAATAATTAGAGGTTTGATAATGGTGCTCTAAAGGAAGGAAAAAAAAATTGATTCAAGACTTAAAGCAACAAAAAGAGACCCGCTTGCTTCTTCCACCAAACCTCAGAGTAAAAGATTTGACAATCAATTAGTGTGTCCACTGTGGTAATACTTGTGGGCATAGAAATTTTCATTATTTCAATAATGATTGTATTCGACTTCTTGTTTCCATCAATAAGACTAATGCTCCGTTCGAAACCTATCCCATTCTTTGAACAAATTCTTGATTTCCGCCAGCAAGCTTAATTGCAATAAAACAAACACAACGTAAACGGAGGATAAATAAAAACAAAATTAAATAGAACACAACGAAAATCGACCTAAAAACAAATAAATGGTCCTTTTGATTAAGCCAAAGTTTGTCACATTGCAAATTAATTATCAGAAAACCCCAAATTGGTAATAATATTGGAAATTTAGGAGAAAGTCATTCATGTAAAAGCCTAATAATGGTGACATAAAAAATCAACTTTTGGTGATAAGTATCTCAAGGACACAATGCAACATAAAATCCGAGCACCCAAAAACTTGATTTCACTATATCAAGTAGTAATTGTTTTCCTTCTCTTTCTTTAATTACATTATTTAAAATTAATTTATATCTATTATCTTTATTAAGTCACAAATTAATCAAAAATAAATAATTTAACTTGTGATAAAAATACGGAAGGTGATAAAAATGAAAAAAAAAATATGTGGAGATAAAATTCAAAGCATTAGCTATCATCTTTTATATATATATATATATATATATATATATATATATATATATATATATATATATCTGTGTGTGAATTGAGATACCTAAAAGGGACGATCGTGGGGTATAAAAATTGAGTGATAATGGGATTTGGTTTGAGTGCATGACTTTGAGGGACTCGGTTAGGGTTGGTGAAACCGAAAGTGAGGACTGGAGGGAGACTTTGGTCATACACTTCACATGCAATGAAAGTTCTAGAAAAGAAGGATGACAAAAACGTTGATGCAGAGTCAGACACATACACGCAAACAGAAGTTTTGTACTTTGTAGTTTTTCCCACTAAGCTGACTACTAGCCTTGTTTTGCTTCGACCCAATCAACATCCAAAACAAAAAGCTTAGTTCTCAATATATATGCTACCTCCGTATGATTGAATAGGACATATTCAGTGGGTTTGTATGAAGCTAACTGGGTTCATGTAGACCCGATTAGCCTCTTTATTAAACTTAGTGTTTGGATTTCTTTTCATCAATCTGCTCAATGCAGTTTGTGTATAACTAAAATATAATTTACCATACCGATATAACATACAATATGATTGTAACATCTAAAACTCGTATATTTCTCTTGTATCATACTTTTGTTCACAAGTTTTGCATATAAATATGATTCTTACAACCCGCCTAACTCTAAGATCACTTTTTAACTAGATGGTTTTAACACGATTAGGTACTCATGTACTTCCCCTATAAACCCATTTACTAGCATGTTATACACGACATTAACCCGCCTCGTACAATCGAGTTGGGACCCCTAAAAGGAAAGCAAAGCTTGAGCTTTTCACTCACAAGTTACCAATATGCAATCAACATAGAATTAGCAGATTTGACGAATTTGGAAAATAAATAGGTAGAGAAGCATAAGACTCTTTTAATAAATAGGTTAACATTGTTAAAAACGACATAGATTTAACTAAACTCGACTAATATATGATACGAATCGGAAACGATATGAGCTCAACTTACAAAACAATAAATAACTTAGTTACGAGTTGAAGAAATTTTAATGCAACAAAACTTACACAATTTAAAAATATCGTTCAATATTATCCATTGATAACCCTAGCTAAAAGAGGGTTGTGTGGTATAATACCAATTTTGATGAAGTATTGAACAAGCTTTTTAACTACTCCGTTGATTGGGTTACTGTAGATAGCCTTAAGAATGCAAGAGAATAATAACTCCACAGACTCACGCAAAACAAGAAATACAGAGTAAAAGGCCCTAAATAAGAATAACTGGGCCAAGGTGAGTTTGGAATAGAGCTCCCAAGATTACTGTTGAATCAAAGTAGAGACGCAGGCTAATTTGCCCAAGCTAGGCTTTTTTTGGTTGGACCTAACCGCCATCTGAGAATTTGATTTCCAATTTCCATTACCTGACCACGATCCACCAACCCCCCAACACACAATACAACCTCCCCCAACCCCTAAAGTTGTACTTTTTTTAGCCCATGAGGGACTCTCTGGCCCTTATTTTTAATATATTACTTTTAATGAATGACAATATTATGTTATACTATAATAATGCAAAGTGAAAGTAATTTCAGTTAATTAATAAAGAGATTTTAGGCTAGAATTTACTGTTAATAGAGGGGAAGAGAATTCTAGATAGGGTCAATTACATACAAACGTAAGAAAGATAAATTATAATTATGTGGAAGAGATTTTAGGAAAGAAAAATTATAATTATGTGAGAGAGATTTTAGGAAAAGAAAAGAATATGTTGTTTAAAATTCATTATCCCATTAAAATATGAAAGTTTTAATTCATTTTTGAAAAACTGTGATTTGTGTATGGTTGAAAACTAAATGAATTTTGAGGAAGTTTTGTTCAAATTTTGAAAATTCGAGTTTTGAGACTTTGATTAGTGGCGGGATCTTGTGGAGATGGTGAATGGATCCGGTGGTTTCCAAAGACAAACAAGTGTCTGTTAAGTTACCTCCTTGGGTGTTTTTGGAACCAAAAAAAAGAGGATTTATCCACAAAATATTTTAATCGAAAAAATTTTATGCAAACAAATCCTATATAGGGTACCGACCTAAAAAAAACCCTTCATTCAAAATACTACAAAAAATGAGTGTTGAAATAGATAGCTAGTTGAGAGACAATATGACAAAAGTCATTAATACCAGGCGCTAAGTTAAATTAAAAAAACTGTAAGAGGACAAACTATAATTTATCCTAAGAAGGTATATTCCGGGCACTTTCTTCTGTAGACCATGGGCAAAAGCAAGGACAAATTGCTACCTAAAAACTCATTACTTTTCAAGATAAGGTCATTTTGACCATTCCACGGTTTGACTTTTTCTAAGATCGAAGACTGCAATGGTATAAAAGGGACGGGAATATGGGACCAAAATTTGGCTATATCAAAATTTATCGTATTTGTGGTAATTTTTATCATTTTTATGTGAAATTTTATCACATTATAGTACAAAAAAAATTAATAAAAATAATTATCATTATAATAGTAAAAATCCTTATAAATATGATAAAAATAATTACAAATGCTGTAAATTACTCACAAAAATAATATTTTTTTTTGTACTTAAGAAAAGTGATAAAAATAATTATCACAAATATAATAAAAACTCTCAAAACAATAATAAAAATATTTATAAAAATGAAAAATCAACCACAAAGGATAAATTTTTTAATTGTAAATAATTCACAAAAATTTTGAAGACATTGCATCCAAATTTTTTTTTTGGCTGTTCCATTGTCGTGTCCGTATGAAAGATATGGAACCTGAATGCACACCATCTTTGACTTAGTAAGAATGTCCATATTTACAAGATATCTCTCGCACGAGGGACCCACTATGCTAAGATATCATCTTAATTCTCATATTATTAAATAATATAATTTAAGTGCCTTAGAAAGAATTGACTGACTCAATTGTACGATACCAAAACGAGTGGTTGAAATTTTGGTATTTTATTTGAGGTGAAGTTCAATTAGGAAAATTTATTTTATTTTTTAATTTAATTAAAATTTTATTTTATTTAATTTTTTAATTTAATTACGATTCTAATTTTTTAGTTGGTTTAGGGTTTCACTATTATTTAAACTCTTGTCAACGGGCTATAAAAATTTTTGCTTGATTAATACAATTGAGACTTTTCTTCTTAATTCTTCTCATATTTTTTGTGAATCAACAAATCAATTGAAGCTTTTAGATTGTTATTTTTTGTGAATTAACAGTTCTATAGTAGGATTTTAATTCAGTATTTATGCGCAAATTAACGGTTTAGTTTCACTAACCTCTTTCGTTCATTATCTAACTTTATTCTATCTGTTACCATACAACAAATATCATATAAAAAATTGATTTTTACCATTCATTTTACTTTGATTTAATTGTGGCCATTGATAGTAAAATTTAAAAAATAAATAAATTTTATACGTATTGCATCAAAAGAGAAGTTACGCTTTGGGTACTATAGTGGGATCCATCAAACTGTAGTTAACTTTATTAGAAAATAAATTGCGGTAAATATGAAAATGCAGCGCAAATGAAGAACATACCTTGTTCCGGGCACATGAGCGGATGAGCTTCAATGTTTTTACAAAGGCATGAGGGCTGTGTAGAATTCGTGCCAGACCAACACAACCCACCGGACGTCTGACAAGCCGAACAAAAATCCTCTATCCGATACTCCACGTCAAAACCCTCATTCAATAGTTCCAGCAATTCAATGGTCTCATTCGGTGTGAATCTCTGAATAGCCCTCCGAAGAACAGGAACGGTCATAGTACGCTCACATGGCTGAAATTCCGGTAACTGAACCGACGAAAACGATTCGTCAGCGTAAAAGCCAACCCTCTCTGAACCACGCATCATGCAAGTAAATCTATTCCTAACAGATATATTAAGGCTGCGACCTCGGCAATCATAGAACACGTTGAGATTTCGAACGTCTGGACCGTAACTAAAGAGGGTGTCATCTAGAATCGAGTAATTGAAGTTGTCCAGACAAATATCGTCCCAGAGATCGGTAGGAGCAATGGTGACCAAGTGAGTGGATGAGTTGATGCTTAGGAGACGAAAATTCTGATTGTTTATGTCTATGGTGGTGTAATTATTGTTATTGCAGGTGAGTTGAAACCCGGGAACGCCGCAGAACGGAGGGCGGTTGGCTCCCCAGAAAGGGTAGCTAACGTTCTGAATGGTTGCGCCACAGTGGTAGAGGGTGGTGTTGCAGATTGTGTACTGGTCATCGTCGTCGCCATTACAGGTCGGAAAAGTGATGAGGATGAAGATGATGGTGGCGATGGAGTGGTGGAGAAGGGGAGAGAGGAAGAGTTGGCGATGCATTTTTAAATGGAAGGTGAATTGGTTTGAGGGGTGTGGTTTATTGAAGGTTGTTTTTTATCACAGGAGTACAATAGTCAAAGGATGAAATAGATAGAAATGTTCCTAGGGTGCTCTGTTGAAAAATAGTGGAAAAATTATCGATAAATGTTATTTTTTCTTATAAATATTCATTAAATACACTATGTTGTATATCAACTATTATTTAATTTAATTTTATATTTTTTTAGAATGAATCAGTTGTCATACTTTTTTGATATGAAATAATTTACTTTTTAATACGAGTTAAAACACAAAAAATTAAAATATATATGAATAGGAGAAGACTAATGTTATAGTCTCAATATTTTAAGTGTCAATATTTATAAAGACAATGATAGAATTAGAACAAAATATAGTATTTATGGAAATTAGGACTTCATTCAAAAAACTTGCCAAGAGTAGGCTTTGATGATGCACAAAAATGGTTTTGCACACCACCTGTCAAGTATAGATAATAAATGCAATGAAATCAACGAAAAAATTAGAGAAGACACAATTTATAGTGGTTCGGTCAATTCGACCTACGTCCACTCTTCAATGACTTCAGTCGCCGGGTATTTTATTGATTCAAAGGTATGGAGAATGGAGATACAAGCTTTGAGAGGGGGAATGGAGAATCAAAGAAAAATAATAATCTCCGGTAGTCGGTTCGTCTTCTGTAAGTCTCTGATGGAGCATGTGTCTTTCCTCTCCCAGATTAGAGCCATTTTATAGTAGCTAAGAGATCATTCTTGTGGAGATCATGACATATCCTCAAAGCTTCTTTATCGCAGCTTAGAGATTATTCTTGGTGGAGATCACGACTTATCCTCAACGGAAGGAAGAGGTTGGGGAGCTCTTCATGAAACGTGGTCAAAGATTAGACTGTTTCCTTCGGTGGTGCGGATAAGCTTCTCGTGCTCTCCTCTTGGTGACGTGCTAAGCAAGAAGTCTAACCGGCCTTGGACCGTCTTGGTCTTGGTGGTCTCTTGGTGACGTGCTAAGCAGGAAGTCTAACCGGCCTTGGACCGTCTTGGTCTTGGTGGTCTCTTGGTGACGTACTAAGCAAGAAGTCTAACCGGCCTTGGACCGTCTTGGTCTTGGTGGTCTCTTGGTGACGTGCTAAGCAGGAAGTCTAACCGGCCTTGGACCGTCTTGGTCTTGGTGGTCTCTTGGTGACGTGCTAAGCAAGAAGTCTAACCGGCCTTGGACCGTCTTGGTCTTGGTGGTCTATTGGTGACGTGCTAAGCAAGAAGTCTAACCGGCCTTGGACTGTCTTGGTCTTGGTGGATTCACAATGAGGTTGGGCTCCTCAACCGGGGTTGGACTTTAATATATAAATTGGACTATTTGGGCTTAACCCATCATTTGCCCCTCAATGCCCCATGTCCAAGGAGACTTGGAGAAGGAGGCATTGATTACACTTTTTTTTTTTTTTCAAGTCTCTTCCACTTTATTTTAAATATGGCCCATAATATTTTGTTTGGCCTTTTTGTTTTGAAAATGGCTTATAACTTTCTTTTTGGCCACTTTGTTTTGAAGAGGGCCCATAATTTTCTATTTGCCTACTTTATTTTGAAGAGGGCCCATAATAGTCTATTTGGGCTTTTTTCCTCTTTTTGAAAAACCCTAGACTATAAATATAGTCTTCTTCTTCATGTTACCACTTCACTTATTTTTAAGGTTGAGCACCCACCTCTTGAAAATTTTGAGAACTCAAGTCCTACCCATTTTGTTGAAGCAAAAGTGTGTTCTCCTTGAATCCTTTCAAGAGTGTGATTTCTTCCTTGCTAGTTGAGCTTCTCAAGTGAACAATGTTGATTGAAGAGAGATTGGTGGAGGTTGAAGAAAGTTGTGGATCTGAAATTGAAAAGCTGGACAGCGAAGGGGAGATGGGCGGCGCGAGGAATGGCTTGGGCTGCGCAGGGAGACGGCTGGACAGCGAAGGCGCGCAGGCGCGCGACTGGGCAGCGCGCGCGCGCACGCTGGGGGCCTGGGCAGTGGCTCTACGCGCGCTGGGGGCCTGGGCAGTGACGGCACGCTGGAAGGGGAGATGGGCAGGGCAGGCACGCAGCTGGGCAGTGAGCGCGCGCGCTGGGGGCCTGGGCGGCTGCTCTGCGCGCGCTGGGGGCCTGGGCAGCTGCCTAGGCGCTGCTCTTCCTGTCCTGGACAGCCCAGGCGCGCTGGGCAGCTGCCTGGGCGCTGGCCTTGCTGTCCTGGACAGCCCAGGTGCGCTGGGCAGCAGCCTAGCTGCTGCTTCTGCTGTCCCGGACAGCTTCAGATCTGCTGCGCTGAGCGGCTTTGGAACGCTGGGCAGTAGCACTTTTCCATCGAGGGGCGCTGAAAATCAGTCCAAGGTTTGTCAGGGAGAGCTAGGCAGTGGCCTGGGAGCACGGGCTGATCCGATTCTAACTCGAGGTACTGATTTGGGCGCCTTAGGTGCTGATTTTTGCGCCAAAAATTCTGTTTTGTGCAATATTGAAGGGCCAAGCACCCTTCAAGCTACTGGGCAACTTTGTTTTGATGAGCAACAGCAGTCAGGCACACTTTCAGGCGTTGGGCCAGACATTGCAAGTAGTAGGGAAACTTTGGGTGCTGCCCTTGATGATCAAGCCCCTGTTGTAGTTCCCCCGATTCAAGTTCTTCAAGACTCTCCCAATGGTGATTTGGACTACTCCTTAAGGCCCCGGAAGAAGAAACGCAATAGCAAAGTGGGACCTGATGATGACGGGTCTAAGGTGAGCACCCTTCGTAGTTTGTTCTACTCAGATGAAGATATTTCTAGGCTTGTTTTTACTTATCGCATCCCTCCGACCGTGTTGTGCCGTCGGGCTGAGTTGGGCGAGTTTGCTTGCGATGACTCTTCCGGGGATATTGTTGTCTACGAGGAGATGCTTGAGGCTGGGTTAAGATTTCCCATGTCCTCCCCCGTTTGTCGAGTTTTGCATTACTTTTCCTTGACCCCGGGGCGACTAGCACCCAACGGTTGGAGAGTCTTGCTCGGTTTTCTTGCCTTATGGAGAAAGGTGCACCACGAGGATGCTTCCCCTATGGAGTTTCATGCAGCATATAATTTGAGCGAAACCCCTACACCAAATAGGGGATGGTACTATTTTACCGCGCGGAGTGGTACGGTGCTTGCAGGGATGTGCTCTAATTGCGGCGGCTGGAAATCTTGTTTCTTCTTTATTGGTGGAGAATGGGCTTCAGAAGCCGACAGAGTTTTGGTGCCAACACATTGGGGTGCTGCCAAAAAGCCCGGTATGCTCCACACTTCTTCTTTTTTCCCTTTTTTTTTTGTGTGTGCTCACTTTTTCTATGTAGATATACCTGTGCTTTCCCGGGACCAGGAGTGGAAATTGGAGGCTGTCAAAGCTTGCCCTTGTAAAGATTTGGGAGTTCTCCTGCCCAAGTATACTAGAGCTGTAGCTCCATCTCAGAAATCTGGCAGCTCCTCTTCGAAGAAAAAGGGTGAGCTAGTTTCCTCTCCCCTTTTTTTTTTTTTTTTTTTTAACCCTTCTCTATTCTTGCAGCGAGTAAGAAGGTGGTGGTGTCCCGTTTTTCTAGCAGGAGCCCTCCTTCTTCCCAGTGATAAGGACAAATGATGCCCCCCATGTGGCTTCCACGGTGGCTCCTTCTCAACTGGCAACTTCTCCAACTGCTGCTCCAGAATCTTCTTCTTCCAAAGTGACAAGGACAGATGATGCCCCCCATGTGGCTTCCACGGTGGCTCCTTCTCAACTAGCAACTTCTCCAACTGCTGCTCCAGAATCTTCCTTGCCAGGCACATCTGTTCCACCTTTATCCTCTCCTCGTGCTACCCCTCCTTTGTCTCCTCCTTGTTCAGGAACTTCTACCCAAGTGCCGATTTGGGCTGGTGCTATGATGGGGAGACCAACAGCTATCAGGGCAAGGGTTGGGAGGTTTGTGTTTGGGCCAGAAGTTTCTGAGCTTAGCGCTTCGGGCACTGATAATATCGTCAACACATATTTGGAAGGTCTGGCTCAAGTAAGGGTCTGCTATTTCCCTTTCTCCAGTCGTTTCCAGTGTTTTTGACTCCCTTTTTTTTTAGGTTTCGACTTCCTCCATCTGCTTGCTTTCGAGGGCCTATAATCAAGACAAGCTGAAGCTGGATCTTAGCCTTGTGCAGAGGGAGCTTATTACTGCTCAGGAGAGGATTGTCGAGCTTGATTCTGAGCTTTTGGTGACCCGTGAGAGGGACGTGCTCCGGGAGGGTGAGCTTGTGGCAGCACATGAAAGGTTTTCTAATTTAGAGTCTGAGCTTCTGGCGGCCCGCGAGAGGGACGCGCTCAGGGATGGTGAGCTTGCTGCAGCCCATGAGAGGGCCACTAAGCTAGAGGCTGAGCTTTTGGCAGTCCACGAGAGGAGCGCGCTCAGGGATGGTGAGCTTGTTGCAGCCTATGAGAGGGCCACTAAGCTAGAGGCTGAGCTTTTGGCAGTCCGCGAGAGGAGCACGCTCAGAGAGGCTGAGCTTGTAGAGGCCCATGGGAGGGCCATGCTCAGAGAGGCAGCTGTTGCAGAGGCAAAGCTGACGGCTGCTAGGGAGAGAGTTTCCCGTGCTGAGGAAGACTTGGAGAACGGTCTTGCAGATGCTTTTATTGATGGTTTCGAGGATCTCCGAGGGAAAGTTTCTACCGCTTTCCCTAATATTGACTTCTCACCTTTCGTGCCCACTGACGACAGTGATGAGGGGGGATCTGATGTTGTTGATGACAATGAGGAGGAGGTGGGGGACGACCATGAGAGCAGTTAGAGTATTTAGGACTTTTGATTTTTTTTTTTTTTTTTTTGAAAAGGCGGTATCTGGCCTTATGTTTGTACCGATACTCCTTTGAAATGAAATACAGGAAATCTTTTTGGAGTAAATGGCATAGAAAATTTTATTAATTTATTGCTTATAAAAAGCGATATTGGGCAATAATTCCCAAAAAAAAAAAATACATTGAAATCTTGGGTAACACCGCTAAAAATCAAATCAAGTCCCAATTTCTACTGCTTTGATGCTCTCAAGGTGTCATTGGTAATACCTTTTCAAATGCTCTGCATTCCATGGATGGAGTAAAACTTTTCCCTCAGAATCTTGGATTTTGTAGGTGCCTGGTCTCACTACTTCTGTTACGCGGTAGGGCCCTTCCCAATTTGGTCCCAGCTTCCCTTCGCGTGCATCTTTTGTAGCGAGGATTACTTTTTTGAGGACCAAATCCCCAGGTTGGAAAGAACGGGGCTTCACCCTCGAATTGTAGTACCTTGTCATGCGCCGTTTATATTCCGCGTTGCGGACTACAGCCATCTCCCTTGCTTCCTCCACCAAGTCGAGGTTGCTACGGAGTCCTTCCTCGTTGGTGATGGGATCGTGGTGCTGGACCCTTAGGGAGTGTACCCCTATTTCCACAGGGATGACCGCCTCGGTTCCGAAGGCGAGGGAAAAAGGAGTCTCCCCAGTAGGGGTTCTTGGTGTGGTTCGATAAGCCCACAGTACACCTGGCAGCTCCTCTACCCAAAGGCCCTTTGCTTTTTCGAGCCTTGTTTTTAAATTGCGTAGCACGGTTCTTACCATGACCTCTGCTTGTCCATTTGCTTGTGGATGTGCCGGGCTGGAGTGAGGTTGTTTTATTTGAAGGTCAGAACAGAAAGAGTTCAGCAGCTTGTTGTCAAACTGCTTGGCGTTGTCGCTGACAATGGCATGGGGAATCCCGAAGCGACAGACCAAGTTTTTCCAGATAAAATCTTTGACCTTTGCGTCTGTGATTTTTGCTAAAGGTTCTGCTTCTGACCACTTGGTGAAGTAGTCGACTGCCACCACCACGAACTTGCACTGCCCTTTACTGAGAGGCAAGGGGCCTAGGATATCGATGCCCCACTTAGAGAAAGGCCATGGGCTTGAAATGGTTGTTAGCTCCTCGGGTGGTTGCCTTGGCACAGTGGCAAAGCGTTGGCACTTGTCGCACTTTTTGGAGAACTCCTGAGCGTCCCTCATCATGGTAGGCCAGAAGTAGCCCTGTCTGAGCGCCTTGTGGGCAAGGGAACGCCCTCCAGAGTGATTCCCGCAGATCCCTTCGTGGATTTCTCGAAGGGCATAGTGGGCTTCTTCAGGTGAAAGACATCGTAACCATGGTAAGGAATAACCTCTCTTGTATAGAGTGTCCTGCAAGATGGCAAACTTGGAGGCCCTTATCCTTAGCTTCCTGGCCTCTAGGGGATCATCTGGCTGCACACCCTCTTGGAGGTATGCCTTGATTTGGGTCATCCAGTCTGATTCGGTGGATACACAGTCAACATTAGTGGCCTCCATGTCCATCCTGCTGGGCTCGCACTGGTGACCAATTAGTACTGGTTCCCCTGATGAGGCTTCCATGGATGAAGCGAGCTTTGCGAGTGCGTCGGCAGCCATATTATCCTCTCTGGGGATGTGGTTTATCTGGAAGTAGTGGAATTTTGTGATCATGTTTCTGGCCATGCTGAGATATTCTTGCATTTTGGCTCCTTTGGCTTCGAACTCGCCCCTCACTTGATTGACTATCAGCTGAGAGTCGTTGTAGGTGGCAAGGTGTTGAACCTCCATTTCCATTGCTAACCTTAATCCAGAAAGGAGGGCTTCGTATTCCGCCTCATTATTGGAAGCATAAAAGTGGAGCTTCATCGCATATCTGAGAGTGGTGCCATCTGGGCTGATCAAAATTAAGCCCGCTCCTCCTCCTTCACTAGTCGAGGAGCCATCTACATAGAGTTTCCAAAGCAGATGAATGGAGAATTTGGAATTTGAAGTGGAAGACCGGGGAGGTGCAGCCTGTGATGTCTGGGCATGCGGAGGTGCAGCTTGTGGTGCCTGGGCATCCAAAGGTGCAGCCTGTGGTGCAGGAACTAGAGGTGCAGCCTGTGGTGCCTGGGCATCCTGAGGTGCAGCCTGTGGTGCCTGGGCATCCAGAGGTGCAGCCTGTGGTGCCTGGGCATCCTGAGGTGCAGCCTGTGGTGCCTGGGCATCCTGAGGTGCAGCTTGTGGTGCCTGGGCATCCTGAGGTGCAGCTTGTGGTGCCTGGGCATCCTGAGGTGCAGCCTGTGGTGCCTGGGCATCAGAAAAGTTGTTTGGGCTCCTAGGGAGGAGACTTGGGCGCTTGCTTGAGGGTCTTTGTTAGGCTTTTTGATGTCTCCGTTGGGCATTTGGGGATCCTCACTGTTCCCATCCTCTGTTGGTGTGAGTTCAGCTACGAAATCTGCTAGGGCTTGTGCTTTGATGGCCGTCCTAGGTTGGTACTGAATGTCGAATTCCCCGAGTTCTACTGCCCATTTAAGAAGTCTTCCAGACACGTCCGGCTTTCCCAAGATTCTTTTAAGTGGTTGGTCGGTGATGACCACCATACGATGGCCCTGGAAGTAGTGTCGCAGCCGTCTCGCTGTCGTGACCAGAGCGAGTGCCAGTTTTTCTAGTGCTGAATATCTGACCTCTGCCCCCCGGTATGCCCTGCTCACGTAATAAACTGGTTTCTGCACTCCATTGTTGTTTCTAACGAGCACTGAGCTTACCGCTGATGGGGAAGCAGATAGGTATAGATGGAGAGTTTCTCCAGGGGCAGCATGTGACAGGAGGGGAGGTGCTGCTAGGTAGGCTTTGAGCTTTTGAAAAGCCTCCTCTGCCTCAGGTTTCCACTCAAAGGCTTTTCGGAGAGTTTTGAAAAAAGGGAGACATTTATCTGCAGATTTGGAGACAAACCTATTTAATGCTGCGATCCTTCCATTGAGGCGCTGGAGCTCCTTGGTTGAAGAGGGTGACTTCATGTCAAGAATGGCCTTGATCTTGTCAGGGTTTGCCTCAATTCCCCTCTGATTGACCATAAAGCCCAGGAATTTACCAGACCCCACACCAAAGGCGCACTTCTCAGGGTTGAGCTTCATGTGATAGGACCTCAGGACGTTGAAAGTTTTTTGGAGGTGATCAATGTGGTCTACTGCTGCAAGGCTCTTTACCAGCATGTCATCCACGTACACCTCCATTGTTTGCCCGATCTGAGACTGGAACATCTTGTTCACCAGCCGTTGGTAGGTTGCTCCAGCGTTCTTTAGCCCAAAGGGCATGACCCTGTAGCAGTATGTCCCCTTTGGCGTGATGAATGATGTCTTCTCTTGGTCTGGGGGATGCATGCTAATCTGGTTGTACCCCGAGTATGCATCCAGGAAAGTGAGCAACTCATGCCCAGCGGTGGCGTCGATGAGGAGGTCAATCCGCGGCAGTGGATAACTATCTTTTGGGCATGCCTTGTTCAGTTCTGTGAAGTCGACACAGAGACGCCACTTCCCATTAGCCTTAGTAACCATTACTACGTTGGAGAGCCACTCTGGATACGCCACTTCCCTGACTGCTCCGTTATCAACCAGCTTTCTAATCTCCTTGTCCATGGCTTGGGCCCTTTCAGTGGAGGCTCCCCTTAACTTTTGGCGAACAGGCTTGTACAGTGGATCGACATTGAGGTGATGGGTAGCTACTTCCGGGTCGATGCCCTCAAGGTCCTCATGCGACCAAGCAAAGATGTCCATATTACGCTTCAAAAATTCAATCAACAGGGGAGCCAGCTCTTCAGAAAGGGAAGAGCCAATGTAAATTCTTCTGTCTGGGTGCTCCTTTTCTAAGACCACAGGGATGAGTTCCTCGACTGGTTCTCCTCTTTCTGTTGCGGAGTCATCCCTTGGGTCAAGGACCTCAACCTGCAATGCTTCTTGGGGCTTCCTAGCCTTCATAGAGGATACATAGCACTCTCTGGCTGTTATTTGGTCCCCTTTGACCTCTCCGACTCCATTTAAGGTTGGAAAGCGGAGAACGAGATGGTAGGTAGAGGGCACAGCTCTTAATGTGTTAAGAGCTGGCCGCCCTAATATGATGTTGTAGGCTGACGGGCATTCTATTACCAGGAAATTGACCATGACTGTGGAGCTTCGGGGTGTTACTCCGGCGGTGACGGGAAGTGTGATGGATCCAAGGGGATACACTTTTTCCCCTGAGAATCCAATGAGGGGTGACCTGATTGGCTGTAGCCTCTCCCTGCCCAGGTTGAGCTTGTCATAGGCCTCTGCAAATAGGATATCTGCAGAGCTGCCACTATCTACCAGGATCCTGTGCACATGAAAGTTGGCCACCGTCATGGTGAGCACCAAGGGGTCATCATGGGGGTGTTGGATTTCCTCCAGGTCCTTGTTTGAAAAAGATATGACCTCGTCGCTTTCCTGCTTCGGCATCTTAGATGGGCGCATCTCGTAGACATGTCTTGCCTTCCTGGCATGGGCCTTCATCGCGGAAAGTGATTCTCCTCCACCTGCTAGTCCCCCTGAGATAGTGTGGATTCCCCCACAGGCTGCTGATCTTCCTGGTTGTGAGGTTGTGGTACACGTTCCTTTCCAGCAACGTACTGACGCAAGTGACCACGCTGGATGAGCTCCTCAATTTGCCTCTTGAGGTCGTAGCAATCGTCGGTGTCATGCCCGTGGTCACGATGGAAGCGGCAATACTTGTTAGGATTTCTGCGATTTGGAGGAGACTTCATTTTTCCAGGCCACTTTATCGCGGGGTCATCCTGGATCTGGAATAGGATGTGTTCCACGGAAGCATTGAGGGGAGTGAAAGGTTGACGGTTCCTCTGAGGAGCAGGACCTAGCCGGTCCTTGACAGGGACTTTCTCTGTCCTGCCATATTTGTTGCTGGTTTCCTTCTTATCGTCCTTCTCTCTTTCCTTCCTTTTCTCACCCGCTCTGGAAGACTCACCCCGCCTGGCCCTTGTAATGTCTTCTGCGTTTATGTACTTTTGGGCCTTGGCTAGCAGCTCTGGCATGCTCTTCGGTGGGCGCTTCAGAACTGAGAAAAGGAAACTTGATGAACGGAGGCCACCCAAGAAAGCGGTCATCGTCACCTTGTCGTCAGGTTCATCAACTTGGAGTACCTCCTCGTTAAAACGAGTGAGGTAACTTCTCAGGCTCTCCTCGCGGTCCTGCTTTATACTAAGCAGGTGCGTAACTGGTTTCTGGTGGCGACGCCCTCCTATGAAGTGTGAGACGAATGATCTGCTAAGCTCGGCGAAGGAGGCAATAGAGGCGGGGGAGAGCTTAGCAAACCACTGTCGGGCAGACCCCTTAATGTGGTTGCGAATGCCCTGCACATGATTTCGTCTGGTGCGTTGTGCAATTGCATCAAGGTCTTGTAAGTGTCGAAAGGTTTCCACAGATGGCATTTTAAACTTCTGAGGGAGGGGATAGTTTGCTATATCAGATTTAAAAGGGGTATCAGTACGCCTTACCAGGTGGTCAACAGTCTCGGGTCCCTGTGCCTTCATGGCGTTGAAGACATCGTCGAGTTGATTTTGTACCTCCTTTATCTTCTCGTCCCAATGATTGGGGGCTCCTCTGGAATGATCATGGAAGTGGCTTCCATGCCCCATGCTTTAGTTTTCACCCTCATCCTCCTGGAGATAAGGGTCATCTCCCTGGAAAGCAAGGGGAGGGGGAGGTGCAGCTCCCTCATGTTGGGCTTCCTGAAGTGGGGTGCCCAATGGGGCACCTGTGCGTGGAGCAATAGGGCGTGGTGCTCCTTGATGTTCAGGATGTGGAGCTCCTTGGGGTGCTCTATGTTGTGCACCTCTGTGGGGCCCTCCATGTTGTGCACCTCCATGTGGTGCTCCACGTTGTGCACCTCCGTGTGGTGCTCCACCTTGGGGTCCTCCATGTTGTGCACCTCCATGTGGTGCTCCTCCTTGTCCAACAAGTATGAGTTGCAGTAACTGTTGGTTTTGAGCAACCAGTTGCTGCATGGTCTCCAATATTTGTTGGGGATTCGGGGCTAAAGTATCCGGAACAGGGTTGATAGGCGGGGGAGCGACCTCCTCCTCTCGTGGAGGATTGTCTTCGTGTTGGTTCATGGATCGAGTAGTGATCGCCATTAGTTAATGGACGTAATGTTCAGGAGTGAGAATTTTGTCGTTTCCCACAGACGGCGCCAAACTGATGATGCACAAAAATAATTTTGCACACCACCTGTCAAGTATAAATAATAAATGCAATGAAATCAACGAAAAAATTAGAGAAGACACAATTTATAGTGGTTCGGTCAATTCGACCTACGTCCACTCTTCAATGGCTTCAGTCGCCGGGTATTTTATTGATTCAAAGGTATGGAGAATGGAGATACAAGCTTTGAGAGGGGGAATGGAGAATCAAAGAAAAATAATAATCTCCGGTAGTCGGTTCGTCTTCTGTAAGTCTCTGATGGAGCATGTGTCTTTCCTCTCCCAGATTAGAGCCATTTTATAGTAGCTAAGAGATCATTCTTGTGGAGATCATGACATATCCTCAAGGCTTCTTTATCGCAGCTTAGAGATTATTCTTGGTGGAGATCACGACTTATCCTCAACGGAAGGAAGAGGTTGGGGAGCTCTTCATGAAACGTGGTCAAAGATTAGACCGTTTCCTTCGGTGGTGCGGATAAGCTTCTCGTGCTCTCCTCTTGGTGACGTGCTAAGCAAGAAGTCTAACCGGCCTTGGACCGTCTTGGTCTTGGTGGTCTCTTGGTGACGTGCTAAGCGGGAAGTCTAACCGGCCTTGGACCGTCTTGGTCTTGGTGGTCTCTTGGTGACGTGCTAAGCAAGAAGTCTAACCGGCCTTGGACCGTCTTGGTCTTGGTGGTCTATTGGTGACGTGCTAAGCAAGAAGTCTAACCGGCCTTGGACTGTCTTGGACTTGGTGGATTCACAATGAGGTTGGGCTCCTCAACCGGGGTTGGACTTTAATACATAAATTGGACTATTTGGACTTAACCCATCAGGCTTCATTGACATAAAAAAATAATGATAGAACTTAATAGATATTTGGGCAAAAAAATAATACTTGTTAGTAATTTTTTCAAAAATATTACGCTTGGTTTGGTTGCCGTATTAGAGCAGTAAGAGAGGGCACTACAGAGTCATATAGGATTAAAATATTTTAATTCAGGTATATATAACATTTGAATTTCAAAAGAATTTATAAACAGGACGGAATCAAATGTGTACACCAATTGCATATTTTTAATACCATCAACTGGTGCTATTAAGCCAATTTTAATAGAGCAATTAGTTCATTACGACATTTTAATTGATTGTGGACGCCATCAAACATTAAGACTTGATGTTAATTTAATGATTTCAATGAAATCACATCATTCGGTCAACAAATTAGGTTCTATTTTTTTAGTTCAAATAGCATTACTCATTTTAATATCATTTGGGAGTTGGTATTATAATTCAATCTAAAAATATTATGTTGTTATTTTATATGTAAATTGAGGGTGAGTTTTTCCATATGAACTTATAATGACTTGAGTTTTGTAAAGAAACTTATTTTGGGTAAATTCATGTTTAAATATATATGTAGGTACTTAAGTCCACTTATTTTTTAAATCTCAAAATTACCCCTAACAACGTTAGTTTTGTCAAGTTATGAAAAGTCACATATGTTAGATCATTGAGGTACATATGTAAACCCTTGATTGAGTTATATATGAAAACCGTTTATTAAATATTATGATAATTAACGAAAGTTTTATATAGAAGTTATATATTTTGAAAATTATATATGGAAAGTTTACTATACGAATAAATTGTTGGTCTATTAAGTCAAAATCAGATCACAAAATTTTATTAACAATAGTATACACCAATCGTATATGTTTAATACCATCAATTGGTAATATTAAGCGAATTTTAATAGAGCAATTAATTCATTATGACCTTTGAATTGACTGTAGGCTCCATCAAATATTAAGACTTGATATTAATTTAATAATCTCAATGAAAGCACATCATTAAGTCAGTAAATTATATCATATTTTTTAGTTCAAATAGTATTATTCATTTTAATATCATTTGGAAGGTGGTATTATAATTCAATTTAAAAATATTACGTTGTTATTTTATTGTTTTATCCATGAAACTATCGTAACCCACACAACTCACGTGAGTCTCAACTTCCTCGTCAATTCACGTCTAGTTCAAATTTAGGGTATTTTGGTCAATGCAATACTAATACCACAAGACTCATAGATTAAGCAATCGTAAAATTAAACAAAATAATTGTTTTCTAGATGTTAATTCGATGTTAAACTAAATGCAAGATAGAATAGGAAATATTTTTGTCCTCTATTCAATCTTATATTTTATGCATCTATACAAGATTATTAATCTAGTCTCTTTTTTTTTAATCACTATGACAAGCAAACGAGAACTCAAAAAAATAATAATTAGTCACAAAATGTTATAAATTATTACGAAAAATATTATTTTTAAAAGTTAAGTTGCATTAAATTACAAATTTTAAATGTTATTCATGTGCGATCAAAATATTCTATGATAGATCACTATTAAATGTGAAAATTGTTATCAAGAACAAAATGGTGGTGGCCATGGAGAGATAGAGAAGTGGAGGATGCATTTTTAAGTGCGAGGGGAGGATTGGTGGTGGTTTATTGAGGATGGAAAAAGTTTTGCGCACCAAATTTTGGGAATTTAATATTTTACGAATTGAGGATTGACATCGATGACCGAAGTGCAATAGTCAAAGGAAGGAAAGAGATGGAGAGGCTCCCTTTGTTTACCGAAGGTAATGAAAGAGACCACAACATTTGTTTTGAAGGAGAAAAGTAAGCAGGTTGGAAATAGAGGAGAGAGAAATGACGGCTGGTGACTACTGCAGTGTTGTTTGCGAAAATGAGTTTGAATTCCAGGCTTACTACCGGCGTACGAAAATGGCTGTGTATATTTTAGGGATAATTACAATCAATCCTTTAAATTTTTTTTAATAAATCATATGAACCTCCCGTAATTAATTTGGTGTAATGTGTAGTCTCTGGTTTTAAGAGTTTATTTATTTATTTTTAAAATAAAAGAGAAAACCACATTTTGATCTCCTTAACTGCGTGACCTTTTTTTTTTACATTGTCCATTCACTATCATCTATATAATAAAATATCATACAATTCAAATCTCAAAAGATAAACAAAATAATTTTTGTTTTTTGCGATTGAGATCTCTTTAAATTTTACTTTAAATTTAATTCAATGGCTAACATTAACATCTTAAATTTAATAGAAAAATATATCCCTAAGGGTGTGTTTATAATAACTTTTTAAAAGTGTTTATAAAATTTATAACTTCTTATAAATACTTTAAAAAAAAAAAGTAGTATTTCAAACTGCGCCACCACCCTCACCGCCCCACCAGCTCAACCATTGTTGCCCCACCACTGCCACCATCATCACTACTATTACCACCATCGCTGCCCGCCACCTTTATCATAACAACCACCACCACCACCCCACCTCCCCACCACCACCGTTGTTGCTACCACTCCACCACCACAACCACTGCCCCACCTCCACCTCCACCTCCACCACCCCTACCCTACCCCCACCACCATCACCAGCGACTACCGATTGTTACCACCACCATCACCCACCACCATCATTATCTCATTCGTTTATTTATTACCACTGTTACTATCGCCCACCGTCAGCACCCACCACCATATGTTGTCACCCACCATTACCCGCCACTGTCGCCCACCCATTGTCACCCACCCCCACCACACATACCATTCCCACCATTATTCACCACCACCCATCAAACTATCGCCCCGAAGCACCCGTTGTTATTCACTAACACCATAATCACTGTCATAACCACTGTCGTTGCCCCACCACCTCCACTATCAACCACCATCATTGTCGCTCACTACCACCCACACCCACCACCACAACCGCGCGTCACCCATGGCTGCCACTATCACCATCATCACCCAAAACCCACAGCCACCATCACTGTTGCGACCCATGGCTGCCACCACTACCACAGTTGTCACCCACCACCAATATCAACTGCTCACTCCCATTACAACCGATTCTTAAATTTCTTTCTCTTTTCTTTTTTATTTTTATGATTTAATTTTGGGTGCAAATACAAATATGTTTATTATTAACAATTTTTTTTATTACTGCGTGCTTTCAAGCACGAAAAATAATTAGCTTTTTTATATTATATATTTAACGATATGATTTGTTTCACATCTCCAATTAGTAATGCCCATTAAAATTTTGATGAAAAGTTATTTTACTTTACTTTTGAACTATATGATTTTTTTCTCACTTTGTCCTGACGTATTGACTAGTTCCATCCAAAAATAAAGCAGACATTTACGTTTAAGAGAATGAGAAATAATTCAAGTAGTTGAGGGATCGGTGTAAAAAATTCAACAGGTTAAGAGATAAAGAGAAATCTAGTACATAGTTAAGGGGGTTAAAATATAACTTTCCCAAAAGACAGTCAATTTGTATATGGTCAGTGTGTAAGTAATAATCTCCCTACATTATCAATGTATGATCCATCATCATCAGTCTATTTTGTGAATGTCAAAAACACCAATGAATATGGAAACAAGAAACACAAGAAAGAATGCAAATGTTGTTAGAGATAGTTAGTAATGTAAAGAATCCCACATTGGAAAAGTTGAAAGGGAATGTAAGGGTTTAAAAGGAGAAACACATCAAATTTTATAAATTTGGATGGTGGGAAACTCTAAATATTTCAAATCAATGGGCCTTAATTAGACTTTAAATAAAATAATCTTTAAAGTTAAAAGATGGGCACTTGAGCACTTGGGACATCTTGGACTTGAAACCTTTAAATAATTAATTATTTTTGTATTAATTAATTGCTAAATATCTTTTGACACAAGAGTTGTGTCTCCTCTTTACATCTCTTTGGCCTAAGAGTTGTGTCTCCTTACTAAAGTATTATAAATACCTGTACAGATCTTTCAATTGTAGGATATACAAAAAAACGTTTATCTATTCTGTTCTTAGGAGAATTTTAGAGTTTGATATCTGAAATTATGTTTGACTTTGTTAATCTTAGAGGAATTTGCCATAAACCCAACAGCAACATAGTGAGGACATAATTTTCTTAAGGACAGTGAATACACGATCAAAGCCTTCTAATTTGATGAAATCCTATTTTGCTAACAAATGTAAAACACACTATGATGAAGTTGAATAATGCAAATGAAATTTGCACCAAATAAAATGCAGATAAAACTTTCTCCCTGGCGCCAACATATGCATGCCAGCTCTCTCTAATGGAACTATTTTTACTATGTTCTCTATTGCAAGATTTCTTAGCTCTTTATTGCCATCTATCATCACTGACTTTATACCCATACGATAATGCCACCACCACTTCAAGTGTTTGCGATGTTTTTATGATGAACAATGTTATAGGAACTTAATTTAATAATTTAATTAGAAATTTTTAATATAATTATTAGATTAATTAAAAATTTTAAAGATTGGGTAGAACCACTTTCAATGTAAAACTTATAATTAATTAAAATTTTAAATAAAATCCAAATAAAATTTTCGTGATGACTTGGTCAGCAAAATCAAACTTCAACTTGCTATTTGGACAGTACACTAGCCCTTTTTTTTGGCTGCATAACTTGAGTACGTTTTCTTTCCATTAGTCGGCCTAGGGCCATATGCATTCAAATGCTTCTAGGCATATATAGAAAACTCTAGCCATCCTAGGGCCACAGTTTACAAAATTCAACCCCTCTTTTTAGGTAAAGGAACATGTACCCCTGACTTTCCTTATAAATAAGTCACGGAAAGATTACATGGTAAGGCTGGGCAAATTGGCCTATGGGTCACTCTAAAGACTTCAATTGTTGATCATAAACTTGCTGAGTAAATATTGAATACAATATATTATATTTATTAAGTTAAATTTTAATTTATAAAAAAAGTACGAGGATAGATTGGATTAAGTGATAATAAAATTTTGACCGTTAAATTTTTTATTCATAGATTATATAGGTTAATACGAATACAACACGAAAATAAATAAGTCGACACAATTAGTAAAACGGGTTGAATTAGAGTTAATTAGTATTCGACACGACACCATACGATTGTCTCACATAATTTTGAACCCTCAAGTATGATACCCTTTTTTTTTTTTTTTAAGTATGATACCCTTTTTCACATTCCTTCCTCAATTGTCATGTTATCTATCACATCATTATACCATCAATTATGTGATTAGTTTTTGTACAGGATAATTCCTGCAATAGTTTGAGATAGCGATCTCCAAGCAGGCGAACCTGAAACAACAGGGTCAGAAAAAGGAGGGTTAGGTTAACCCCCGGCTTATCCCCTCCGAAGCTTAAGTCAGTCTAAGGTCGAAGGGTTTAGCTCAATGAACAATCTTTTTCTGGTTCAAGTTTGCGTACCTTTGTCCATTTTTCTGAGGAGTATTTATACCTGAATTAACAATGATTGTCAAAGGTCTCCAGTCTCATTTAGACATCTAACATCTGACATACTATTCCTCGTGTAATGAGTGTTTTCTACTCACGTCTCCTCCTATTAAATGCTAGGACGATAGGAGGAGTGCTCGGCTAAATGCCGAGCATTTATGCCCTTCCCCGAGTACCCAAATCCCTCAGATCGGCATCTGACATCAACTGAGCATTGAATACTCGGGGGAACAGTTCCTCCCGGGGGGGCCGGCGATCGCGTTGTCTCGGCGCATCAACCATTAATGTTTAGTCATCATGATAGTAGGCCTAGACTCCCAGAGTGCAGGTGCTTGCAAACACGCATTTATTTGCCTTGTCACCGTCACTCACTCCACCATAAATGAGGGGTCACGTCATATTAAATACGATGCCAGCAGTCGTACTCGGCTGCTCTGAGTCACCATACCTCGGCTTACCTCCTCGGCGCCCTTTGGACGTCCCAACGACTTCATTACTCCACGTGTCAACTTGGGGGCTGTAGAGCCACCTAGAGTCCCGCCAACTGCCCCCCAGCCGTAATTCTTTTCGCAGTGTAAGACAAGTGGCGTAAAGAGGTTGGAGGTTCAATCATCACGCCTTACTAATAGCGATGGTTACTTGCACATTTGGTGCCGCCCTTTTCAAATACCCTAATGATGGCCCAACTTTTCAATTTCCGCTCCCTGTAAGGCAGTATAAATAGCATCCCTCATAACTTTTGCATCCTCAGCCTCTCTTCGGCAATCAGACCCCGAGCGCTCCTTTGTTCTCCTCCGAGTTTCCTTCATCCTCCGAGCTTCCTTTTTGAAGACCCTCCTGTAAGTACTTCCGCTTGAGCTTTTTCTTTCTTCATTTCCTTTACATTTCTTCATTTTCGCTCCCACCATTGGCCAGAACTAGTAGAACCAGGGGAGAGACATACGTTAGGGCTAGGGTTACCCATAAGACGAGGAGAACCCAAGTGACTGATGAGAACATCCAAGCTTTCCGGGTTAGGTACCACATTCACGAGCCCGTTTTTGTCTTTCCCTTTAACTCCACTCGCCATAGGAAGGAGATGGAAAGTGTGGACATGATGCCTTTTTAGACGAAGGCCATCATGGAAGGAGGGTTGACCTTCCCTCTCTATCCCTTGTTGTTGGGAGTGTTAATACAACTAAAGCTCTTTCCCTTTCAATGTGGGGTTAACTTCTTTAGGATTGTGATGGGCGTAGTCGTCTTAAATGCTCAGCTGGGGGCCATCTTAGGAGTAGATGAGATTTTATTCTGCTATGACCTGAGGTTAGTCGCCGGGGGGAGGTATTACCTCCAGGCTCGAGACACCTCAATGTATCTGGTAACCTACATGCCTGGCTTGGACAAGGGGTATGTAGACGATCTAATCATGCTCGGTGGCAGTTGGGAGAAAGGACCAAGGCCCGAGTATGATGGATTGTACTGCCCTAAAGTACCGAAGGATGAAGGTGTGTCTTCTTCCTGACTTGTACTGGTTTTGCTATTTTTGGACCCACAAGATATATTGATTTCGCTATCTTTGTTTTTGTAGAAGGATACCGCTGGGACGCTGCTTAACCCTTAAGGTCCCAGGTCCAATTTCCCGACCTCCTAAGGGTTTGGTCCTTAGACCCAGTTGAGCGAGCAGCGCACACTTTACTAGGCTACACGCCGACTTATAACCGATTTTCTCAGATCCCACCTCCCTTCAACCCTTCTCTTTGGGAAAACCATTCCTCGTCAGCAGAGGAAGAATCCGAGGGAGATTTTAAAGAAAAGTCTGATCATCCTGCTCCCGAGCCCCTTGCACTTGAAGAAATATTTAATCCACCACCAGTCACCGTTGCTACAATGGAGGCCGCCGTCACGGCAAGGAGAGCCAGACTCGCTGGGTTGGCCGGGCCTTCCAACACTGCCCCCATTGTTCCCTTGCCTAGTTCTCCTTGGCGACAACCACCCCCGCCTCCTCCACGTCCCCAAACATCCAGGGACCCGGCCGTGCCGACCAGGCAAAGGCCTCAATCTTAACAAGTCTCCACTCTGGGAGACTAGCCGAGGGACCGACGTGCCCTGGATGCCGAACAACCTGAGGAGCGCCATGTGAAGCGACAGCATAACGCCTCGGGCCCGTCTATCTCGGGCGAGTGGGTTCTCTAGGCAGAGACTAGGAGCGGTCACCCTATCTTGGAAGCCGACTCCATCCTCCAGTCCCTCAAAGTGGCGTTTACCGTCGCGGGGATATTTCAATTTGATGCCGATATGGTCGTATACAAAGGCTATTCAAACATTCGACTTCTGATGAACACTATCCAAAATAACTTGGTGGTAAGTTTAACACTTTCCCGAGTATTCCTCGCACAATTTTGGTCATTTTCTAATAGTCTTCTCCCTTTTTAGGCCAGCCAGCAGGTGGGGGCCATAATTGAGCATTTTTGGGAATACAAACAAGAGGCGAAGAATGCCGAGCGTTCCATGGCTGCCAAGAACGAGCACATCCTTAAGGTCGAGAGGACCCTCGGCGACCAGACCAAACACATCGCCGAGCTTATCTGCCAGCGAGACGTCTATCATGCCGAGTTGGAAAAGACGAAGGCGGGTGAAGCTGCGATGATAAAGAAGGTCGAGGAGTATGAGTTGTGAGTCTCTTCCTCCGAGGTCAAGCTATAGGATTCTGAGTCTCTAATCAACGAACTTACTGCCAAGGTGGACTCCTTGACTGTGGAGAAAGAAAGGGAGTAGGAAAGACTGCAGTCGGAATGTCAAAGGGTGTGGCTGGCCACCTAGGACCAAATGGTTCCTGCCTTCGAGGAAGCCAAAAAGAAGGCTTTCAAAGAAGGTTGAGACGCCGCCCTTTACGCTTGCCACGTGGAGGCCAGCTCGGATTTGTTCGCAATGCATAGCCTCCAAGGAAAGGTTGATAAAGTAGAGGAACAAGTCCAAGTTGAGCCCAGCAAGCAAGTTCAGGCCAAAGGGGCGGCCAGGTCCGAGGGCGGGAATGAACCCATCACACTTAGCGATGGTTCTGACCAGCCTTCTCCTGCCCTTCCATCTTTGCAACCCTCCGATCAAGCTGATGATATTCCCCCTCCTCTGCCCCCAATCATTACTAGAGTGCATGACACTGTGCTAGACGAGATATTGGGGGTTGGAGATGAATTGCAAAGACAGCGTGGAGGCCTCAGTGGGGGAGAAGTAGGGGAGGAATAAGCCAAGGGTCGTCAACAGCTGTTGGCCATGCAACTTATATGTCCCGAGTTTGTTTTGTAACCTTTAGCTCTGCTTTGTACAAAATTAACTGTTTTGTATGCTTGGGAACGCAAAGCCCCTTTTTTGATTGTAATGGAACTCCTTTTTTTTATATGTGTTCTTCCTTTCTTGCAACATGTTTGTTTCTATGAAATGGACTTGATGCTATGTTGATAATGACCTAAAGTAGCAAGGCTTCACATCGAATCTATCAGAGAAATTCCTAGTAAACGCGTTGAACTTGTTCCTGGGTCTTTGAACCCCTCGGGACTGACCCACGACCGAGCGCGTGGCTCATTAATAATTTGAAGGCATTGCTCCAAAGGCGGAGTCTTACATCCCTCGGGGTCGTACTCCTAACGACCGAGTGCGAGGCTCATTAATAATTTGAAAGCATTGCTCCAAAAGTGGAGTTTTACATCCCTTAGGGTCGTACCCCTAACGATCGAGCACGAGGCTCGTGTTAATAATTTGAAGGCATTGCTCCAAAGGTGGAGTCTTACATCCCTCGGGTCCGTACCCCTAATGACTGAGCGCGAGGCTCGTGTTAATAATTTGAAGGCATTACTCTAAATGTGGAGTCTTACATCCCTCGAGGCGATACCCCTAACGACCGAGCGCGAGGCTTGTTAACAATTTGAAGGCATTGCTCCAAAGGTGGAGTCTTACATCCCTTAGGGTCGTACCCCTAACAACTGAGTGTGAGGCTCGTGTTAATAATTTGAAGGCATTGCTCCAAAGGTGGAGTCTTGCATCCCTCGGGTCCGTACCCCTAACGACCGAGTGTGAGGCTCGTGTTAATAATTTGAAGGCATTGCTCCAAAGGTGGAGTCTTACATCCTTCGGGGTCGTACCCCTAATGACCTAGCGCGAGGCTCGTGTTAATAATTTGAAGGCATTACTTCCAAGGTGGAGTCTTACATCCCTTGGACCGTACCCCTAACGACCGAGCGCGAGGCTCGTGTTAATATAACCATAAAGGCAACTCTGATTTAGTAATATTATTTCTTTAAATTCGATACATTTCATGGCTGGATTATATCGTCACCGCTCATACTTTGCAATCAATATGCGTTTGTGCCCCCCATAGAGACCACCTTATAAGGGCCCTCCCAATTGGGACCCAGTTTCCTGTCAGTAGGGTCGAGAGTATTGCCCACCACTTTTCGTAGTACCAAATCTCCGACTTGGAAATCTCTCGTTCAAACCTTCTTCCAGTGCTGCAGTGACAATTCCCCTTGCTACCTTGCTAGCCTGATGGATGTCGATGACCTCCTTTCTTCGGCTAAATCAAGATCTCTAATGAGCATTTGGTCATTGTTTCCCAATGCAAAGGCTTGACTTCGTATTGTTGGGAGTCCCACCTCCAAGGGGATGACAGCCTCGACCCTATATGTCAAGGCGTAAGGGATTTCTTCTGTCGATGTCCTTAGCGTGGTCCTTTATGCCCATAATACATTAAGTAATTCCTCGGTCCACCTTCCTTGTGCTGCCTCAAGCCTTTTTTTGATTCCTGCCAGCACGATTTTGTTGGAAACCTCCGCTTGTCCATTACATTGGGGATAGGCTGGCATGGAATAGTAATTATATATTCTGAACCCTGAACATAATTCTCTAAATGGGCCATTATTGAATTGGGTTCCATTGTCAGAAATGATAGCCCTAGGGATTCCAAATCGGGTGATGATGTTCTACCATACGAACTTCTTCATATCCATATCCCGGATACGACTCAAGGGCTCAACTTCAATCCATTTGGTGAAGTAGTCAATTGCTACGAACAAGAATTTCTTGCCTAGTGGAGATATCGGGAGAGGTCCGATAATATCCATCCCCCACTGTGAGAACGGTCAAGGGCTTGTCAGCAAGTTCAAATCTCCAACAGGTTGCCGGATACTGGGGGGCGAACTTCTGCCATTTGTCACACTTCCGAACATAACTCTTCGCATCTTTCTGCATGTATGGCCACCAGTATCCTTGCGTCATTGCTCGGTGCGTGAGAGACCTCATGCCCGTGTGGCTTCCACACACCCCTTTATGAATTTTATACAACAGGGGTTCCACTTTATCCTCGGGGACACAAAACAACAGTGGTCCCGAGAACGATTTTTGGTATAATTGTTGATCATCTGACATCCAAAATCTAGGAGTTTTGAGCTTAATCTTCCTGGCCTCTCTGACATCTTCGAGAAGCACTATTTTCGTCAAGTATGCAATGATAGCCTTCATCCATCCCGACGGTGTTTGCATTAGGGTCGGCAACACTTGTTCGGCCTTTGTTTCGTCTATGCTTGGACTTTCCCGATTCTCAATAAGTATGCGCCAAGTTACCTCCGAGGGCAATGCGAACGCCAGACATGCTAGTGTGTCAGCGTGGGTATTATGATCCCTAGGAATTTGAGAAACTTCCACTTTTTCTAACTTTTCCATCCTGGATTTTGCCCCTCTCGTGATACGCCTTCATTTTGCTATCCCGGACCTCGAAGTCCCCATTTACTTGTTTCACAACTAGTTGGGAATCACAAAAGACCCGAAGGTGTCTGACTCAGATCAAGCATGCAGCATCCAGTCCTGCTAGCAACGCCTCATACTCGGCTTCGTTATTGGACGCCTTAAATTTTAATCTGATTGCCCTTTCTATGATGAATCCTTCTGAGTTGGCTAGCACAATACCTATCCCTGCCCCCCTTGCGTTCGAGGATCCATCAACATGAAGATTTCAAACATCCTCTCTTAGAGCTTATGACGTTGGTGGGGGCTCGGACGCAGAGAACTCGGCGATGAAGTCTGCTAGGACCTGTCCTTTTATCGAAGTACAAGGTTTGTACCTGATCTCGAACTCCGCAAGCTCTACAGCCCATTTGGCAACCCTCCCGAAAATATCGACCCTGTGACACATCGGTTTGAGAGGCCGATCTGTCAGGACTTCTATGGCATGAGCCTGGAAATAGTGTCAAAGCTTTCTCGTCGAGACTACCAATGCTAGAATCGATTTCTCCATCTGATAGTACCTTGTC
Source organism: Ilex paraguariensis (assembly GCA_963454935.2). Classification (NCBI taxonomy): domain Eukaryota; kingdom Viridiplantae; phylum Streptophyta; class Magnoliopsida; order Aquifoliales; family Aquifoliaceae; genus Ilex; species Ilex paraguariensis. The sequence goes on from CAUOFW020002761.1 coordinate 33,059, forward strand.
TTGGCGTCGAGCAAAGTCTTGCTTATGAAATATACAGGTCTTTGGGCTCCCTCGCTATCTCTGACCAGTGCCCCACTTACGGCATCTTGAGATACTGACAAGTAAAGACTAAGCACTTCTCCTGCCATCGGGACGAATAAAGTTGGAGGATGTTTTAAGTACTCCTTGATCCCCTCAAGAGCTCAACCACATTCCTCATCCCATACCCCCTTAGCCGCCCCCTTCAACTTTGCAAAAAATGGCCTGCACTTTATCGAAAGACTTGAAAATAAATCGATTAAGAGCTGCCAACATCCCAGCCAATTTCTGGATATCCTTGATGGTCCTAGGCGCCCAGACATTCTGGATCGCTTGTATCTGCTCGGGGTTCGCCTCGATTCCTCGGTGAGTAACCAAATACTCCAAAAACTTTCCCGAGCTCACCCCAAAAGCGCATTTCGAGGCGTTTAGTTTTAGGCTATACTTTCAGAGGATGTCGAATGTTGTCCCGAGATCATAAAGATGGTCGACACTCTCTTTGCTTTTGACCAGCATGTCATCAATATACACCTCCATAGTTTCGCCTAGCTGGTCTTTGAATATTTTATTCATCAAACGTTGGTAAGTCGCCCCAGCATTCTTCAACCCAAAAGGCATAACCGTGTAACAGTAGATCCCTCGGGGCATAATGAACACCGTTTTCTCCTGATTTGATTCATGTAAGGGAATCTGGTGATATCCCGCCCGAGCATCCATAAAGGTGATTCACTTGTGGCCGGCTGTTGCGTCTACCAGCTGATCAACCTTGGGCAAGGGGTACTCATCCTTGGGGCAGACTTTGTTCAGGTCCGTAAAATCTACTCAAACTCGCCATTTCCCCTCTTTCTTCTTGGCGCACACAGTGTTGGATAACCACTGAGGGAACTGTACCTCCTTGATGGAACCTGCCCCAAACAACTTATTCACCTCTTCGTCCACAGCCTTCGCATGATGAGACACTGTTCTTCAGGCCTTTTGCCTAATGGGTTTGAATGAGGGATTCACATGGAGCCAATGAGTCATCACCTCGGTGCTTATCCCCGTCATTTAGACCTGAGTCCATGCAAAGACATCAGCATTGCAGCGTAGGAATGAGGCCATATCATTTTTCTTTGCGTCGCTGAGTGACTCCCCTATCAAAAAGTACTTCTCACCGTTATCTGGGCTCAGGAGGATCTTAACCAAGGCCTCCGTAGACCGGTCAGCTGGTTTTGTAATGGGTTCGTCCACTCCCGGCCGACTGCTCTGTGATTGCTATTTGGCAACCATTGCATCGGGATCACGTTCCTGACTTCGGCCGCTAACTCCAGTTTTCACCGCGGCATAGAAACAATTTTTCACCGATGCCTGATCACTCCGAACTTCCATTATACCCTGCGGTGTTGGGAACTTTATCTTCTGATGATAGGATGAGTGGACCGCCTTTATCGCATGCAACCATGATCTCCCTATAATAACATTGTACGGAGAATCGGAGTTTACCACCACAAACTCCACTGGGGTGGTCACCACCCTTGCGCGTACCATGAGGGTGATCTTTCCAAGAAGCAGGGCGCTGGAGCCATTGAAGCCGATGAAGGGGGTCTTTACGAGTTCCAGGTCTCCCTGCGAGAATCCCATTTTGCAGAAGATGTGATCATACATCACCTCGGAAGAACTGCCTAAGTTCACCAAGATGCTTTTGAAATCGAACTTCCCAACTCGTAAAGTGATCACCAATGTATCCTCGTGGGGAAGGACCACCCCGTCGAGGTTAGCATCGGAAAACTGGATAACCCCGGCACCACTTCGCGGCTTCTTAGGCGGCCGCTCCTCACCCCTTTCTTCCACCCTGATTGCTTGAAACCTTCTGTAACTAGGTGCGAAGGGAGTTGTACATAGGCCTCTCCACGATGCAGGCATGAATAACATCAATCACGGGCGCCACCTCAACTGACACCTCGGATCGCTCCCTCGCCGATCTTCCGGCAGGACCCCTATCGATGAACTTCCCGAGGTGTCCATCTTGCACCAATTGTTTGAGGAAGGATTTATAAACCTTGGAATCCTCTGTCAAATGACCTACATCTTTATGATACGAACAACGGAAGACCGCATTCCTTGTCGATGGGTCTCCTATCATCCTCGGGGGCCACCTGAAGTAGGGTTTGTTTTTAATCTTGGGGAGTATCCTGTAAATGGGCTCTTTAAAGACCGTGTTCACCCCTTGGAAGGACAGGTGAGTAAGGGGTGAAACAGGCCCTCCCCTTCGGGCCGACTGCTCCCCTCTCTTTTTCTCGGCACCAGGACCTTGCTCTCGGGCGCGTTGAATTCTACCTCCACTCGGGCATATTTGTTAATCTGAGCCATCAAGTCTTTCATGTCCGCCAGAGCCTTCTTAGTCAGCAATTTGTACAAATCAGTGTCCCGGGACAACCCCAGCCAAAACGACGCCTCGGCCAATGCCTCCGAACATGCCTCGACCTCGTTGACCTCATCACAATACCGAACGACATATTGTCGAAGTGTCTCTCCTCCTTTCCGCCTAAGCGTCAACAGAGCTCCGATGTCCTTCGATTTCTTACTGTTGGTGATAAATCGAGCTATGAAGAGCTCCATCAATTGTTTCTAGGACCTGACACTCTCAGGAGCTAGGTTCTCATACCATTTCATGCATGTATCCCCTAGGCTCATGGGAAAATTCGGCAAAACACCCTTTGATCAATATCGTAGATTAACATCAATTGTTTGTATTACCGCAAGTGACTTTTGGGATCGGTCTTCCCATCATAGATTTTGAACCATGGGACAGTAAACTTCCTCGGCATTTCGACCTCCCTGATAGTCTGAATGAACGGTGACATAACTTCGTCGACATAGACCTTGGGCTCAAGGTTGGGATAAGCGACGGGGTGGACCCTAGGATCCCCTCTTGGCCTTTCTTCTTGAGGCGTCTTGGATGTGGACTTCGCTTGTGATTCGACGGCTCCGATGTCCTCAGGTATCCCTCGATAGAGGTCCCACCGAGATAGACTCGCCTTTTGGCCCGATTCTGAATTTCCCTTGGAGGCCGAGAACCCACCTTGGCGGTTATGTCCCTCGGGTGAGCGTCTAAGCCAGTCTTTCCTGGAGGGTCTAATGCGTTTGCCCATCTGCTTTTCCACCATCTCAATGATATCACGGGCCATGATGTTATGCCCCCCAAGGCCCTGATCCATAGGGAGCATTCGTTGCGAGGAATGTTCCCCTCCACCTGATTGGCCCAACGGACCCGGTTCCAGAACCATTGGAAGCCGGGCGGGCTCTGCGTTCCTTACATGCACACTTGCTCCTTCACCCTGAGATCGAGTGTTCACCATCATACGATCGCTACCAGGAAATATGCTCTCATTTCCCACAGACGGCGCCAAATTGCACGGGATAATTTCTGTAATAGTTTGAGACAGCGATCTCCAAGCTGACGAACCTGAAACAACAGAGTCAGAAAAATGGGGGCCAAGTGAACACCCAGCTTATCCCCTCCGAAGCTTAAGTCAGTTTAAGGTCGAAGGGTTTAGCTCAATGAGCAATCTTTTTTTGGTTCAAGTTTGCGTACCTTTGTCCATTTTTCTAAAGAGTATTTATACTTGAATTAACAATGATTGCCAAAGGTCTCTAGTCCCATCTAGACATCTAACATCTGACACATCATTCCTCGCGCAATGAGTATTTTTTACTCACGTCTCCTCCTATTAAATGCTAGGACGATGGGATGAGCGCTCGGCTAAATGCCGAACATTTATGCCCTTCTCTAAGAACCCAAATCCCTCAGATCAGCATCTGACATTAACTGAGCATTGAATACTCGGGGGAACAGTTCCTCGGGGGGGAGGGGGGCGATCGCGTTGTCTCAGCGCATCAGCCATTATCATGATAGTAGACATAGACTCCCAAAGTGCAGGTGCTTGCAGATGCGCATTTATTTTCCTTGTCACCATCACTCACTCCGCCATAAATGAGGGGTCACGTCGTATTAAATGCGATGCCAGTAGTTGTACTCGGCTAATCCGAGTCACCATACCTCGGCTTACCTCCTCGACACCCTTTGGACGTCCCAATGACTTCATTACTCCACGTGTCAACTTGGGAGTTGTAGAGTCACCTAAAGTCCCGCCAGTTTTACATCACCTCAAATATTAATTATTGTTTTAAATTCAATTGGAAATTGATTCCCTTTGCACCCAACCAATGTAATCCTTTTCAATAACACAACAAAAGTAACATCCTAATTTATCACTTTATCATTATTTTTAGGAAGAATTATATATAGACCCCCTGAGGTTTGTCACTTAATCACTCAGACCCCTTGATATTTGAAAAATTACACACAGACCCCCTGAGATTTGTATGCGCGTAACAGTTAGACTCTTGCTGTAAATATATCTATTAATAAATTACACTTAGATTCCCTTGAAGTTTGTAGGTATATAATACTTAGACCCTTAAAGTTTAAAATATTATATTTAGACCAAAAACACTCCAATCAAAAATAGAATATCAAATATTTTAAAATTTATAATTAAAATTCATATTCTATTGTATCATTTACTGAATAAAATTAAAATTAAAAATTTAATTTTTTCTAAAAAAATTGTAATTAATATACAATTATAATATCTATTAGAATAAGACTAAAAAATCAAATAAGGGATCTAAGTCATTCATAATAGAACATAAATTTTTCATCCAAAATTCATGTTCTATTATACCATCTATTGAAATAAAATCAAAAATAAAAAATTTTAATTTTTTTAAAAAAAATCATAATTAGTATATAATTATACTATCTATTAGAATAAAACTAAAAAATTAAATAAGTGGTCAAATTATAATTGACACAATATCTTTTAGCTTTAATTGGGGTAGTTTGGTATTTTAATTTGGCCGTTTAAACAACCAAGTTAAATTCCAATAGATAATATAATTGTATACTAATTACGATTTTTTAAGAAAAAATTGAATTTTTATTTTTGATTTTATTTCAATAAAAGATAAATAGAACATGAATTTTAGTCGTAAAATTTAAAATATTTGATATTTTATCTTTGATTGAAGTATTTTTGGTCTAATTATAACATTTTAAACTTAAGGGGTCTAAATATTATACACCTATAAACTTCAAGGGAGTCTAAGTGTTACGCGTACAAATCTCAGAGGGTCTGTATGTAATATTTCAAATGTCAAGGGATCTGAGTGATTAAATGATAAATCTCAAGGAGTTTAAGTATAATTCTCCCATATTTTTAAGGCCATTGAAGCGGCCACCTAGGGCCTCTACCATTATAAGGCCCCCGATGGTCAAATAAAAGCCTAAACCCTAGAATCTTTAATATATAAAAAAGAGAGAATTTGGAGGCCGGTCTTTCTATATGAATTTATTTGAACTTAAGTCCACCAAGAAAATTTATTTGTTATAAAGTCCACTTGTTGTCAATTTTACCAAAAGTTCATGATAACCAGATTGTAGTAGTAGATATGATAATTGTTGATGATGTTCTAAACTTTATTGATTTTGATGGTATGGAGAAAAAAATAATATTTAAGGAGAAATATTTGTTGTACTAGAGTAATGATCCTTTTTTAACAAAAGAGAGAGCGAGAATATATATTTAAATTTCAATTTATGAGTGAATTAAGGGATAATAAATTATAATTTAAAAAATTAATTTAAAGCTACTTTCAATGTCTTTAATGTTTATATAATTGAACAGAATAAAACAGTTAATGGTATTTTTGAAATTTATAAAATAGTAGACTTAAGTATTTATTAGTAAGATAAAAAATGAATTTATCACAAAATAAGTTTTCTTGACGGATTCAAATCATTATAAGTCCATCCATGAGAACTCAAACCCAATTTTCACTATAAAGGGTCCATTGAAGAGATGTAAAGTTGATTCTCAAAACAAATATAGAAAACATGTCGGTTCTTCCATTATTTAAGCCAAAGATAAATTTTTACAGCCAATTGTCTCTGTTTTCATTGTTGGAGTATAGTCTAGTTTATTAGGGTTTCTTTTCTCTTTTTTATCCATACTATTATATTTACTTTTTTCCTAGAATAAATGATGTTTAGGTCACTTTATACTATTGTTTGACTATATATACTAGACTCTACTCTTAGTTTGGGTATTCCTTTTCACTCACAAATATTCCATGTTCCATTAATGACCTTTTCATTTATATAATTGTCAATCTTACATAAATATATTATTATATTTACTTATCCTATTGCCTCTCTATGTCTCTATGCTATTACCTTCAAAATTAAGAATAAATTACACTACGGCCTCTGTGTGTGTACATATCATCTTTCTTATTTGACTCTCTTAATTCTTTTTTTTTCTCTCATACTATACTGCACAATGCTAGTGTCCGATGGATAAAAAGGTATTGAGTTTTCTAGTTCGTTGAACATTTTCTAAGTTTTATACTTATATTATTTTGATTTTGATTTAATCTAACTGAAGTTACCTTTTGTTATAAAGGTTAGTATATGTGATTTGATTGACAAAGAAAGCTCATTTACAATCAAAATTTACACATTTTTTATCAAATATTATGGTTAAATTTTTCTTCAACTTTATAACATAAGAATTCTTATACAATATACTCATTTGTAGCATTAAATATTTATTTTGTTAAGAAATATTTTCTAATCTCTGACATGTCAACTAAAAAGTATGAAACTTGATATAACGTGCGTACAAAAAAATCTGAGTCAAAATATATATTAAATTGTCAAAGGGTCCATTTTTATTCTCGCCTAGGACCCCAATTCATGTTGGGACCCTGGTTATTTTAAAAAATTATTTATTAAACAATGACACTTTTTAAAAACGTTTTTGATAAATACATTTTCATACAAAAATATATTTTTTGAAACATACTTTTTAATGACAACCAAAACGAAAGTGTGTTTTAAAGACACTTTTTAAGAAAATGTGTATTTTAAAAACCCTTTTTCTAGCATCTATTCAAGTGTTAGGCAAGTCGTCGAGCATTTGACCAAACCCAGTCTCCCCACTAATTTTGTTCTTAAACCCAGCCTGTTTTAAACTTATTTTTCAATATTTTTAAAAATGTCATTTGGAATGATGTCTTCATGAGTTAAAACATCATTTAGAATGACGATTTCAAATTAAATTTTTTTTATTAAAATCGTCATTTCTAATGACGTCTTTAAAAGCGTTATTCAGAATGAAATTAAACAAAGTGAATTGAAAACGACAAACATAGCAGGCGTTAAAAAAATTGTTTGATAGAAAATGTCATTTGAAATGACGTTTTTAAAAACGTCATTCAGAATGACGTTTCCTCTCCGTTCCTTAGCAGAATCCCAACTCTGTGTTATAAGCGTCAATCAAAGAATTAAGACTCATCTCCTCCTTTAGAACCCTGTTATAAGCGGCAAACTTTGCTACAGGGGATTGGAAAGCTACAATACTTAAGCTAAAGGTTAGTAACGAAGAATGAAAGGCCATTAAAGTTGTTCAGATTGCAAAATTTTTTGGTTCTGATCAATTAATTTGGCATCCCAACCAAAGAGGTGTCTATACAGTGAAGTCAGGGAATGTGAATGCTAGAGAAGAGAAGTAGAACATGGGGAAAGATTAAGGTTGTTCATAAAAAAGGCTACAATGCAGGCTATGGAAGATGATTTGACAGCTATATACTTTACTCAAAGTGCAACAATGCTGGTGGAATGCTTGCTCAAATACCCTTGCAAATAATGAAAATCTGTAAAAAAAAAAAAAAAATGGGGTTGTGTCTCCTCCCCATTGTCTAGAATTAGAAATACAAAAGTTGAGTCTATTGGACACCTGTTTTTCTCATGTAATGGACTCATAAAGTTTGGTTCAGTTGCGACATAGGAGTTATGGTGGGACATCAAAGAATTATATCTATTTAGGAATGGACTATGGACCTACTAGACAATGCAAAGGATCACAAACAAGCAGTGGAAATATTGAGTAAAATTGCCTTGTATAAGTTGTTAAAGTTTCCTAGCCGTTAGGTTTAGAGTCCCCTATTTTTAGGATTATCTCCTGCAGTGTTGAATAATTCCTCATATAACAAGTGATTCGAACTTATTTCATGATCTGATATTTATATTACACACCCAAGTATAAGTGGTCGAATTGTAATTTTCTCGATTAAGTCCAAGATCGATCCCACGAAGAGTTTGAATAATTGGAATTTAAAAGAAGAACAGTGAAGTTATTACTTAAAGCAGTGTAACATGAGATAGCTTGTGATGTGAGCTTAGATTGATAACTAGTCTAAGTAAATGAAATCAAGACTGCTTGCTGGAAGCTCCATTCAGAGCTTAAATCGTCTCCTCGCGGTCGTACTACTGCAATTGCTGAGGTACCACCACCTACTGACACTGCCTTTACTGCTGCTCTTACTGTGCAGAGTGATATAGATGCTATCACTTCCCAATTGAATATACTTATGTCCGCCCTGACTTCTTTGGATTCGACTACTTTTACTACCACCACAACAGTATAGGTCTTTCATGTTTGCGCCAGTCCATCTCCAATTTGAATATTGGAATCAAGTGTGAATGGTCATATAATAGGTGAGGCCCATCACTTCACCACTTTTGGCGAGCAGTTACATACACAGGTTCAGCTAGCAGATGTGACACATGCCCCTATTATTAGTAAGGATATAGTCTGTCTCCCAGATGACTTTACATTTCATTCGATTTTTTATGCGCCAAAGTTGGCCATGAAACTATTACCCTTACATCAATTAGCTAGAGATTTTTATTGTGCGGTTATGTTTCTTATCTAATTCGTATTATTTGCAGGACCTGAGCACCAGGATGATTATTTTCAGGGGACATGAGAGAAATGGACAGTATTATCTAGGCGATCCACCTCCAGTTTTCCCAGTTCCTTCACCACAGCACATGCACCTGCTTTGTCTTTATCTGTTCCTAGCTTGTATGCTAGTGTTTTACCTAGTACTTGTCATTATGATTTTTCATCACAAATTGTTCTATTGTGGGATGAGTGTTTTGGGCATACAAATTTTAAATATTTATGTATGTTATTTCCTACTTTGAGTAATGCTTGTGTTGGTAGTAAACTTGATTGTTTTATATGTTCCTATCGAAACATGTTCGGACCAATTATATTTCTCGCATACACCAGTCACCCAGGCCATTTGACCTAATATACTCTGATATTTGGGGACCCTCTCCTGTTCTTACTCTGCCAGATGCTCGATACTATGTGACATTTATAGATGACCATACCCGTTGTACTTGGGTCTACTTCTTGCATTGGAAGTTTGATGTACTCTTTGTCATCACTCAGTTTTTTTAGATGATTAATGTGATATCCCGAGCATATATGCATAATACGTGGATAAAAAAAATTAGTAAAATATTTTTATAGTGCATGTTTTAATATATATGGAAAAAAAATTAAATTAAAGATTAAATTAATTTTCGAATTCAAGGTATTTATAGAAATGTCATTACATGGCATTTCTTCCAAGCAGCTGCCTGGCAGCTGGAGGAGGCTCCATGTCTCTCTCCAACACTCTGGAAGGTTTGAGGAGGTCCTGAAGACTTCTTCCATAGCCTATAATGGATAGAATTTGTTTGTAGAGAGAGAAACAGAGGAGAAGAAGGTAGAAAGAGAAAACCTTCGTTCGAATTTTTGAGTGTGCTTTGGAGGCTTATTCAAACATTCAAAGGTATGCGACTCTAGCCTAATTTGGATGCTAGGAATCCATTGGTGTTGTTCATTTTTTATTTGGGTAAGTTGTTATGCTTGAATTTGAATTTTAAAGTTTTAGATTTTAGGTTTTCATGAAATAGGTCTCGTAGAAAACGAGCTTTTCTTCTTCAATTGAGTATTGAGTTGTGTTTTTAGGTTGTTGTAGAGTTGTGTGGGAGTGGTTTTACAGGTTGTTGTGGTGTGTGGTGATAGGATGAAGAAACCCTTATAGGTTTGAATTTTTAAAAATTTGATTTTTGATAAACTTGATTAAGCTTTGAAATGGGGCTTGGGTCTAGCTAATTTGGGGTCAAGGAATCCATTTCTGACCTTGGAATTAGATTTAGAGGTCGTTTTGAGGTTGAAACAGGCAGTTGCAGATCTGCCTTGTGTTTAAAAAATGGTTTTGGCTAACTTTGACCAATAATTTGATGATGTTACAATTCAATTTAAAAATTGAATTTAAGAGAGATTCAAACTAGATTATCCAAAGAGTATGTGGATGTTGAAATAAAAGGAGATGGTGTACTATAGTGGGAGAACTAGGGGATCAAAGTGGAGAGCTTGAGCAGAAATTTTCTGCACTTATGGCAAAAGTCAAAGAAGCAAAGATTGAAGATGAAATGGGGGTGGGGGACATCACTGGACTCCGACGGAAATTTTGAACATGACCAAACTCCGATCAACCTCTAGTTCATGCTAAAAGTTCTATAACGTCTGTGTGGAGGTCCCAATAAAATTTCAAGTCGATCCAAAAGCCGGATCAAAATGAGGATTAAAATGACTATTTTGGTCTCAGGGGTCAATTCGATCCATTTTTTTGGGTATTTTTGAAAAATAAATTTTTATATTCATTCTTAGGTAGGTAAATTGATTATGTGTATGAAATTTCATTGAAAAATAGTATCGTTTTATTTTTGGCTATTTCAGATCAAAAAGTAATGCAGGGTAGGTTTTCTCAATTTCGGATCAATCGAATTTTTTCAAATTAATTTTGAAATCATGTCTTACATTATTTATGAATGTTTAGCATATTTAAAATTTATGATTAGATTTTTGAATTAGGGTTGGAAATCTCATATCCGGATTACAATTTAGAGTGCAGTAACACACAGTGGTCCGAAACGATGATTTTGATTGTATAAAATAATATTGTGGAATCATTTTAAAATAATTGTAAGTGCACATAGATTGAGTGACAAAAAAGTTTACATTCTATTTGGTCTTCAAAGGTACTCATTGAG
>CAUOFW020002762.1:0-44073 GCA_963454935.2 Ilex paraguariensis
GGTTTTGGCTTTTGAATTTAGTTTTTGTAAAACTTTTGGTTATATTTCCATTTTGGCATGTAAAGTATGGAAATAGTTGTATTGAACTTGTATTGACTATATTTGGTATCAAATAGAGGTTGTATAAGTTTTTGGATAACCTTGGATTTGATTTGGGTTGAAAATCATAGCACAGAAATTTTCAGACACTGCTTAGTGTTTGAGCCATAACTTTTTATTGTGACGTCCAAATGATCTGAATTTTTTACAGTAGGTAGTAGACACCTAGGGCTACAAAGTGTTTTTTATGAAATTTTCTCAATTCCACTTCTAAACAGGTCAAAACCGCACTGGAAGTTGCAGCAGAACAGAAACTGCATTTTCTGTTCGAACGTAAAGTGACGTTCGAATGGTGCGAGTTTTGTGAACAGCAAAACCAGCAGAGAACCAAATGTACTGGGAGCTACCTATTTTTCAAAACCAAGGGACGTTCGAATGTGAATAGTGCTGTTCGAACGGTGACTCTAAAAACGAAATTTTTCAAACTATGCACTAAGCTTCCAGGCTTGGATTTCTTTGATTTAAAGAACACCAATGGACTTGGATTTCTCTAGTTCCAAGGATACAAATGGACACTAATTGAGGTATATTGAGGCTTATTAGACCTTGGTGGATTTAAATGATAACTATTACATATATGCACTAATGTTAAAGTAACCTTGCATGTTTTGCTATAAATATGGATAATTGGACCCGGTGTGGTCAATGTTTACTTATAAATGGACCCGTGCGGTCATTGTTTATATTGGGCCTCAGATGGGTCATGTGAGTTATGTTGCACAGGTTGGGTATTGGGTAGAGTTCCCTGTACAAAGGAGACTCTGCCCAAATTTTGTTAAGTTATGGACCTCGGTAAATGGGACATAACGGTGTGATATCGAGTCACTCGGTATTTACGGGTATTCCGCGGGTTGATGGGTAATCAACGGACCCCCGGATTTTGGGGTGTCACAGTTTGGTATCAGAGCCTAGGTATGCGAATTACCTAGGGCTTGGTTGGGCATGGGTCTAGACCATTACATTCCATATGCATTTCATGTTAAGTTCTCTACTTACTATATGCTATGTGCTACTTGTTATGTGAATTATATGCATGGTAGAATGTATATGGAAAGGAGAAACACTAGGGTTAGAAAACTCAAGATTATGTTTTAATGTGTAAATGTTTACTAGTAGGTGGCACACGCACTACTAGTAAAACAAGGAGGAAAAAAAAATCGTCAAGTTTAAATACTTGATGCCTAACTTGGGATATTAAGTAACTGATCTATTGCTATCTTATGTGTGTGTAGATGGAAAATAGAGGAAGAGGAAGAGGACGTGGCCGAGGCCGAGGCGGTGGCCGAAACAACAACCAACCACTTCCGGCCTTTGATCACCAAGCCTTTGTAGAGGCTATTGGTGAGGCAGCGGCGACGATTGCACAGGCTAGTGCTACAGCCGCTACCATTGCACAGACTGGTGCAAATATGGGACACGGAGGCTCGAGTAACCTCCAGAGGTTCAAAGCCCATAATCCTCCGGTCTTTTGGGAGGGGCGGATCCAATGGTAGCCGATCGTTGGATTCGACAAGTGGAGAAGATCTTGAGTGCTATGGAGATCACTTCCGATGCCACCAAGATAACTTTGGCAACTTTTCAGCTGGAGGGAGAGTCCCAGCTATGGTGGGATTGGGTCAAGACCTCAAAGAACTTGGAGATAATGACTTGGGTAGAGTTCAAGGAACTCTTTATGGGAAAGTATTTCCCGGCGACCGCTCGACACGCTAAGGCCAAGGAGTTCCTAGAATTGAAGCAGGGGACTATGAGTGTGCTAGAATACGTGGCCAAATTCACTGAGTTGGCCCGTTTTGCTGATGATTATGTGGCCTCAGACAGGGCCAAAGTACAGAAGTTTGAGGATGGACTGAAGTTGTCTATTCGAGGCAAGATTGTGGGACTTCTCCTGCAAGACCTTGATTTGATGGTCAAGACTGCAATGACTATCGAGAGAGAGGTGGAGGACGCGCGCAACATCCGGGAAGCGGGTGTTAAGGACAAAAGGAAGGAGGGTCAATCATCTTCTTCAGGTGCAGGAAAGAGGCAAAGGACTTCTATTCCACAAGGGTCTCAGGGGCAGAGCCGCGGCTATCAAGGCCAAGGCCAGGGCCGATTCTCTCAAGGTGGGGGAAAACTTCAGGACCACCTTCCAGACGGGTCAGAAGACTTGCTATTTTTGTCACCAGCCGGGTCACATCAGAAAGGAGTGTCCTCAACGGCAGGGATCCCAGAGCTATGGGACATCCCAATCCCAGCCTTCTGTGGGCCAGTCGCAGATACAGAGTGTTCCTCCTTACCCCACTATGGGTCAAAGGAGTCAGTACCAATCTCAGGGTGCTGCACAAGTGCCTACTACTTCACGAGCAGGGACTTCACAAACAGGCCAGATAGGCCAGGGCATGGGTCGAGGTCGAGGCTCACAAGCCGGGACATCGGGAACCCAAGGGCGTGTTTATGCCATGGTGCCACAGACTGAGTCGACAGATCCGTCGGTAATACAGGGTACATTTCTACTCTCTCGCTTATGGGCAAGGGTATTATTTGACTCTGGTGCATCTCATTCTTTTATTGCTGCATCTTGTGTGAAAGATTTGGGCTTAGAGGTTGAGACCTTAGAGGAACCGGTACATGTGAGTTCTCCCCTAGGAGCTAGGGTGAGAGTTGATCAGATATGTCGGGACTGTGAATTAGAGATCTCGGGATTCTACTCACTGTAGACCTTAGGGTCATGGACATGTCGGAGTTTGATGTGATCCTCGGGATGGATTGGTTGGCAGCACATCGGGTTGTCATTGATTGTGATAGGAAGAGGGTCACGGCGTATACGCCTGATGGTATTTGTTTCAAGTTCCAAGGGGAAAAGCACGATGCTTTACCCCAAGCCGTGTATGACTCACGATGGCACGGACAGTTGATGGGATGGCTTGCGAGCCTTACTTTGGAGGATGAGGTGAGACAGGAGTTGGGTCTACCTCGGGTGGTATGTGAGTACGAGGATGTATTTCCGGATGAACTACCGGGATTACCTCCCATCGGGATATGGACTTCAGTATCGAATTACATTCGGGTACATCGCCTATCTCCATGACTCCGCATAGGATGGCGCCTGCCGAGTTGCAAGAACTCAAGGTCCAATTGCAGGAATTGTTGGACAAGGGGTTCATTAGACCGAGTACCTCACCTTGGGGCGCTCCGGTGTTATTTGCAAAGAAGAAGGACAAGACCCTTCGATTGTGTGTAGATTATCGGCAGTTAAATTGGGTTACTATCAAGAATAGGTACCCTTTGCCGAGAATTGATGACTTGTTTGATCAGCTGAGAGGGGCAAGGGTATACTCCAAGATAGATCTTCGCACCGGTTACCATCAGTTGAGGGTTAGGGAGGCAGATATCCCTAAGACGGCGTTCAGAACGCGATATGGGCATTTCGAGTTCACAGTGATGCCATTCGGATTGACGAATGCCCCGGCGGCATTTATGGATCTCATGCATAGGGTTTTTCAACCCTATTTGGATCAGTTTGTTGTGGTTTTTGTGGACGACATCCTGATCTACTCCAAGTCTGAGGAGGAGCATGAGGGTCACTTGAGGATTGTTCTCCAGACCTTGAGAGACCATCAGTTGTACGCTAAATTCAGCAAGTGTGAATTTTGGCTTACGGAGGTGAAATTTTTGGGACACGTGGTGTCGGCTTCGGGTGTATCTGTGGACCCGGAGAAGGTTGAGGCAGTTATGAATTGGGAGAGGCCGAAGTCAGTCTTCGAGATACGCAGTTTCTTGGGATTGGCAGGGTACTATCGGAGGTTCATTGAGGACTTCTCTCGACTAGCTGCTCCTATGACCAAGTTGACCCGAAAAGAGGTCAAGTTTGAGTGGAATGACGCTTGTGAGAAGGCATTCCAAGAGTTGAAGAGGAGGCTTACATCAGCTCCTATTCTGATAGTTCCGGAAAGGGGACAGAAGTATACGGTATACTGTGATGCCTCCAAGGACGGACTTGGATGCGTCTTGATGCAGTCCGGGAGAGTGGTAGCTTATGGTTCTCGGCAGTTAAAGAACCACGAGCAGAGTTACCCCACACATGATATGGAGTTGGCAGCCATTGTCTTTGCCTTGAAGGCTTGGCGCCATTATCTATACGGTGAGCAGTTCGAGGTATTTTCAGATCACAAAAGTTTGAAGTACATCTTTACACAGCGGGACCTCAACATGAGGCAACGCAGGTGGATGGAGTTTCTGGAGGATTATGACTTCACCTTGCATTACCATCCCGGTAAGGCAAATGTGGTGGCTGATGCACTCAGTCGGAAACCACGGGGAATCCTGGCTAGAGTGGCTTCCCGAGAGTGGCAGATGCTCGAGACTGTGGGACAGTTCGGGCTATGTTATATGGGTCAGGCTCAGGGTATTTTGGGGAGTTTGATAGCTACGCCTTCCCTACTGAGCAGGGTTATTGAGTCCCAGAGTCAGGACACAGAGCTATTGTCTATCCGGGACCGTGTACAGGCAGGTACAGGTGACGAGGGCTGGGCCATTCACTCGGATGGTAGTCTTCGGTATCGAGGAAGGGTTGCGGTTCCTCAGTTGGCGGATCTGAAAGAGGAGATCCTTAGGGAGTTTCATTGCTCCCGTTTTGCGGTTCATCCAGGGGGCACAAAGATGTATCATGATCTTCGTCGCCAGTATTATTGGAATGGGATGAAGCGGCAAGTTGGTAATTTTGTTAGTAGATGTCTCACGTGTCAGCAAGTGAAGGCTGAACACCAGAGACCAGCAGGGTTACTCCAGCCATTGGAGGTAGCTGAGTGGAAGTGGGAACATGTTACGATGGATTTTGTGACTCACTTGCCACGGACATCACGGGGACATGACGCGGTATGGGTGATAGTGGACCGGCTTACTAAGTCGGCACACCTTTTGGCCGTACGGATGACCTTCACACTGGAGGAATTTTGTAGGTTATATATACGGGAGATTGTCCGGTTGCATGGGGTACCCGTATCTATAGTATCGGATCGGGATCCCAGGTTTACGGCTCATTTTTGGGAGAGTTTTCAACGAGCCATGGGGACACAACTGATGATGAGCACTGCTTTTCATCCCCAGACGGACGGTCAGTCTGAGAGAACCATTCAGACATTAGAAGACATGTTACGGGCATGTGTCCTAGATCTTAAGGGTAGCTGGGAAGATCATTTACCCTTGGTAGAGTTCGCCTATAACAATAGTTATCAGGCGAGTATACAGATGGCACCCTATGAGGCACTATATGGGAGGCCATGTCGATCTCCGATTTGTTGGACAGAAGTTGGAGAGAGACTTGTTACGGGTCCGGACTTGGTTAGAGACACCTCAGAGAAGGTGGGCTTGATACGGAAGCGTCTTCTCACGGCTCAGAGCCGGCAAAAGAGCTACGCTGACAGACGGCGACGACCTCTAGAGTTTGAGGTGGGAGATCATGTCTTCTTGAAGGTGATGCCTACGAGAGGAGTGGTCAGGTTCGGCAAGCGGGGAAAGCTGTCGCCAAGGTACATTGGGCCCTTCGAAGTACTCGAGAGGGTGGGTGCAGTTGCTTATCGGTTGGCGTTACCGCCAAATCTATCGGGTGTTCACGCGGTATTCCATGTCTCTATGCTCCGGAAGTATATCCCAGATCCGACTCATGTGGTAGATTGGGGCGAGCTTGTTGTTGATGTGGATGGGACCTTTGAGGAGGGACCGGTGCGCATCATGGATAGCAGGGAGCAGGTTTTGCGGGGCAAGACTGTAAGGCTAGTAAAGGTGCTGTGGCAGCACCGAGGAGTGGAGGAGGCGACATGGGAGCGTGAGGACACCATCCGTACCAATTACCCATTTTTGTTCGAGGATGGAGGTACATGTTTAAAATTTTAAGTATGAGGTTACTTATTGCATATGCATGTGTCTAAGTGTGCATGTGTGTGAGAATTTCGGGGACGAAATTCTTCTAAGGGGGGGAGAATGTAAAATCCCGGTAGATTTAAACTTTTATGAATAAAGGGTAAAATGGTAAATTGTCACCATGATTCGGGTTGTAAATCTGAAATTTTTTGTAACTCGGATGACAAAACGGACCTCACCGTTGGATTCGTCTCGCGAAATCGAGTTACCACGTCAATTTTCGTCGAATTCTGAGATAGTCAAATTTTTCACGTTTTACGGAGCGATCGGGCTTCGGGTGACCCTGTACACGAATTTTTTTATAAAATTTTAAATTTTGGGCAATAAAATAAGATAAATTGAAATAAAAATATTTTAGATTTAAACCGGGGCGAGATTTAATTGTTCGGGACAAAAACGGACCCGGAATTAAAAATGGACATGTGGCCAATTGTGGGCCAAGTGTTCTAAAGTATAAATAGGGGGAAAAATCAGATTTTTCCCCCATTGTTCAGCATCCTCTTCAGCCGATAGAAAAGAGAGGGAAAGGAGAGGGAAAGCTTCAACTTCTCTCTATGATCTACATAATTCTAGTGCTCAAATCCGCTTGGACCAAGAACAAAGATCGTTCTCCTCGTCAAGGGCTACGTCTACGTACCAAAAGGAAGTGATTTCACCGAATAATCAAAGGAAGAATTTTTGGAGATCAAAGCTTTTGGGTTGGTTTTGGTGTTTTAGGGGTTTTCTACACTCCTAAGAGGTAGGGGTTATTCCTACTTTGGATTATTCTTACCTTAGGTGTTGCTAGACTAAGGGTGAAAATTATGTATATGCATATGTATTGTTATACATATATGTCTATGGGTATGAAAGTGAAAAAAATTAGCATAGGAATAGCTTAGGCTAGCTTCTAGCTTGAATTTGGTATATGGAGGTTCCATGTGATTATTTTGTAACTTGGTGAAAACTTAAGGCATGCTATGTGTTTTATAAACTATGCCTTGGAATGTGTTATGTGAATACATGACTTGAATGACTATAAGATGTTTGATAAAATGCCCTAGTGAAATTGAGTGTGTTACTTGCATGATGCTATGTTATAACATGCTTGGGTGATTGTGAAATCATATGCTTAGGATATGGTTTTTTGGATGAAGAGTGTTATTGACATATGCATGAAATGATATATTGAGCATAATGAGATATGGTAGTTATATACTTATGATACAATTGCATTGATGTATGAAAATGTTTATATGTTTGTCATAAGCATATTGAGCATTATTTTGTGTGCAATGGAACATCACATTGCATTTGCACGGAAGTGTCTCATTACATGAGTGAGTGCATGTTTGACGTCAATACCACACTTGGTGATTGACGGAAGGCTTGGGAGAGTTGGGTCGAGGACTTAGCTAAGCCGCTTGGTTGCATGATGAATTGGGTTGGGGTAGCAAGAAGAGGCATGACGACCTCTCGGGTGCAAGACCCGGTGATTGGGCTACGCACTCCCTTGGCTCGGCCCATAAAGTGTGTGGGTGTATTCGGAACCCTCGGTCGAAGTCCGTAAATTTCGTGTGGGTTGGAGGCCCTTGGTGTAAGTCCATGAACATCCACCCCTATACAAGACCCTAGAGTGATTAACGCCATTGTGTGTAACATAAATGGTGGTTTCGACTAAATTGACACTTGCATGTGTTGGGGAGCCGGAGAGAGCTCGGAATAAAGTTGCATGGGTGAGTGTCACTTCATTCCATGGCATAGCATTGTTGCATTCCATCATAGGATGCATAAGTGTGAGAAATGCTTGGTTGTATGTTTGTGTGATGATTACATGAGCATGTGCATCTAGGGGAAGAGTAACCTCTATAGGTTTATCTCTATTGGGCGTTGTGCTCACCCTATACGGGAAACAATTTCAGGTACGGGACACGTTCCGGTGGATGGCTCTCATTCGGGGGCTCTTGGTTGAAGAAAAGCCGGGTTGTGGCTTTTGAATTTAGTTTTTGTAAAACTTTTGGTTAATTTCCATTTTGGCATGTAAAAGTATGGAAATAGTTGTATTAGAACTTGTATTGACTATATTTGGTATCAAATAGATGTTGTATAAGTTTTGGATAACCTTGGATTGATTTGGGGTTGAAATCATACACAGAAATTTCAGACACTGCTTAGTGTTTGAGCCATAACTTTTTATTGTGACGTCCAAATGATCTGAAATTTTTACAGTAGGTAGTAGACACCTAGGGCTACAAAAGTGTTTTTATGAAATTTTCTCAATTCCACTTCTAAACAGGTCAAAACCGCACTGGAAGTTGCAGCAGAACAGAAACTGCATTTTCTGTTCGAACGTAAAGTGACGTTCGAATGGTGCGAGTTTTGAACAGCAAAACCAGCAGAGAACCAAATGTACTGGGAGCTACCTATTTTTCAAAACCAAGGGACGTTCGAATGTGAATAGTGCTGTTCGAACGGTGACTCTAAAACCGAAATTTTTCAAACTATGCACTAAGCTTCCAGGCTTGGATTTCTTTGATTTAAAGAACACCAATGGACTTGGATTTCTCTAGTTCCAAGGATACAAATGGACACTAATTGAGGTATATTGAGGCTTATTAGACCTTGGTGGATTTAAATGATAACTATTACATATATGCACTAATGTTAAAGTAACCTTGCATGTTTTGCTATAAATATGGATAATTGGACCCGGTGTGGTCAATGTTTACTTATAAATGGACCCGGTGCGGTCATTGTTTATATTGGGCCTCAGATGGGTCATGTGAGTTATGTTGCATAGGTTGGGTATTGGGTAGAGTTCCCTGTACAAAGGAGACTCTGCCCAAATTTTGTTAAGTTATGGACCTCGGTAAATGGGACATAACGGTGTGATATCGAGTCACTCGGTATTCACGGGTATTCCGCGGGTTGATGGGTAATCAACGGACTCCCGGATTTTGGGGTGTCACATAGTTTAAAAGCCACAAGTCGACTTTTCTTCATCCTTGAGGCCCCGACCCAAGTGAAAGCCTTCCACCGGCATATAGCCCGCACTTGAAATGCTTTCTCATAAAGGGTGAGATACGCTCAATCGAGTATCTCCTAAAGAGACTACTCCCCAACGTAGATGCATATAAAATGTTCACATGCACAATTCAACAAACCACAAATCATTCCAATCAAGAACATGCATCTCCATGATAGGAATCACTATGTCATGCTATGAAATGAAATGATACTCACTCATACATATCAACTTGAACCTTTACCGGCTCCCTCAACACATACAATGTCATGCGTGCAATCCGGACATTCCAAGCCCCAGCCATTGATATTACACATCCAATGACTATTAAATTTTATGATTCTTTATTGGGGTGGGTATTCATGGACTTCCACCAATGGTCACTCAACCAACACAACATTTATGGACTTCCACCAATGGCCTTGCATACGCTGACATGCTTTATAGATTCGATACCAACGGAGTGCATATCCGAAGCAACCGGGTCTTGCATCCGAGAGATTTTCTAGCCCTTCATGCTAACCCCAACCCATTTTATAATACAAACCATGCGACTCAATTGAATCTTTGATCCAAATTTTTTGAGGCCACCCATCATCCACCAAGTGTGGTATTTGATGAAAATCATGCACATACACCTACATAATGTGATGTCTCCATGCATATACAATGTAGTGTACAATTACAATCTCAATCTCATGCCCAATATACTATGAATGTCATATGAACCAATTCAACCACATTGTCAACATATACCATGGCTAATTATATCCAAAGCATATAATTTTTATAAATACTCATAATGTCAATATATCAACTAGTATATATCAACATTTACATTCAACAACAATTTTCCAAGTATGTTATACATAATCTATGCAAAACACACTTAATTGCACATAGGCATTTAAATCAAATACCTGCAAAGCACCAAATCATGTAATCACATAAAATGTCCAATTTTATCACAAGTCTCAAGAAATCACATTAAGTAATTTCTACACACCCAATTAAGATAGAATTTATTCTACCCATTTTTAATACTCATTTCATCAATTTACAACAATAGGCAAGTGTTAAATGTATCTAACAACCTACCCATCTCATATAATCACCCTAGGTTGGAAATAAACCTAATTAGGATGAAAACCCTACCTCTTGAAGCATAAAATAATCGTAACAAGCTCTAATTCAAGTTTTTTTCAAAATCTTTTTTTTGAAACTTTGGTGAAATACGTCCCTTTTGGTATGTTCGCATAGCCTACGATAAAGAGATCGACTTTAATTATTGGCTCGTGTTGATTCGAGCGACGGGGAGGCGTAGATCGTATAGAGAAGGTTGGAATTCTCTCTTTTTACCTCTCTTCCCTCTCCAACGTGAAGACCCAGCTGAAAATGGGGAAAAAATCAGATTTTTCCCCCTATTTATACCCTTTAAATGCTTGGTCCACGTTGCGCCACACATCTTCCATTCCCGGGTCTGTTTTCGACCTAAAACGATTAAATTTCGTCCCGGTTCAAGTTTAAAATATTTTTATTTCAACTAACTTTAAATTATTATCTAATTTTTAACATTTTATTCCCGAATTCGTTTATGAGGTCACTCAACACCCAGTCACCTCGTAAAACGTAAAAATTTTGATGGTCTTTGAATTCGACAAAAATTGACAAGGCAACTAGATTTCATGAGATGAATCCAATTGTGAGATCTGTTTCGTCATCTGAGTTCTAGAAAAATTTGAGTTTTAAACCCTACCGAAATAATAAATTATCGTTTTACCCTTTTTCATAAAAATTCAAATTCACCCAGGTTTTACATCCACATTCCAAAATTCTTCATGTTATAGCCTCAAAAAGGATTATTGATATGTCTTAATGGTTGAATTATGTGAAAATTGTACTAGTTGTCAAAAGGAAAAAAATTGTCGCCTTCCTTTTTCTTTAAATAATAATATTGAATCTATTCTGCTGGCAAAGATTCACTTTGATTTGTGGGGAGCCGCACCTATAGTCTCTGTGCAGCATTTTAAGTATTTTGTTCTCTTTATTGATGATTGCACTCGCTTTACATGACTATACCCTCTAAAAAAGAAAGTTGCCTTCTTCAACATATTTTTTGACATTTCAAAGTTTGATAGAAAATCAATTCGAGCGAAAAATCAAAAAATCAAAAATTTTCAATGTAATGGTGGTGGTGAGTTTTCATTAACAGATTTCTTGGCACATTTGGTTGACCTTGGGATTCAACGACAACTTTCATGCCTTGGCACACTAGAACAAAATGGAGTGACCAAGCACAAACATCTTCACGTTGTTGAAACTGGACTTACCACGCTTTTTCATGCTAATCATCCAAAGCATTTATGGATTGAAGCTTTTATAACTGGAGTCTATCTTATTAATCGACTCTCATCATCTACTCTTAAAATGAAGACTCTGTTTTATACATTATATAGTTGTCATCTAGACTACACTTCCTAAAAGTCTTTGGTTGTTAGTGTTTTTCATATATATGACACAATGCCAAGAATAAGTTTGAACCAAAGTCGTATCCGTGTGTATTTCTTGGATACAACTCTTCCCATAAGGGTTATCGTTGCCTTCATCCTCTTTCTATAAGATTTTTTTTTGTCTCGTCATGTAGTGTTTGATGAATTGGTTTTTTCCATTTTCTGATCCCAGTTTATTATTTTCCACCTCTTCAAATAGTGGAAATATCTTTACTTATTCTGAGTTTTCAGATGGATTTTATCCTGCTTAGGCAGCCACTCCACCCCCTACATTTTCCCTCTTTAGGAGTCTCTAGCACACCACATGAAATCTTAATTGAAGCTCCCTTGCCATATGACCTGTGTCTTCTTCCAGATTCGCCACTTGTTGCACCAAATTCTGTATTTTGCCCAGCTGTCCAAGCACCACCTGATCTAACCAATGGAGATCCATCGACAATGGTGCCTTGCAATGTTAACAATCATATCAGCAGCCCACTGTTTGGTACACACAGTTATGCTTCACTTGGGAAATGCACATCTGCCACCACAAGTCCTCATGTTCTAGAGTACTTATTAGGCTCCATGCCACTTAAGTCTTCCACTTCATCTCTGGCAAAAGTACTAGGGACTATCCATATTGATCTTCCTTTTGATCATATACTGTCCACTTTCTAGCCTAGAAGCTCCTCCATTTTGACTAATATTCATCCAATGATTTTAAGAGGGAAAGCTCATGCTCATCAATCACTTTTCACTCTTCTTCCCATTGATCCTGTAGAATCCAAGAGTCTAAAATCAGCACTTCAATGTCCCCATTGGATGGAAGCAATGCATGATGAACTTGCAGCATTTCATCATAATAAAACTCGGACTTTGGTTCCTCATCAACCTCACATGCACATTATTGGATCTCGTTGGGTTTTTAAAACCAAATTAAAATTCAACAGATTCATTAAACGCTTTAAAGCTTGATTAGTTGCTAAAGGATACAATAAGTTAGCTAGTATTGATTTTGATAAAACCTGTAGTCCTATCATCAAACATCCAACTATTTAGCTAGGTTTTGTCTATTGCTGTATCACAAAGGTGGCCTATTCGTCAACTTGACGAAAAAAAATATCATTCTCCATGGTCAACTCAAAGAGGTCGTTTATATAGACCAAGCCCCGAGCTTTGATGATTTTAACTATCCTCATCATGTTTGTTGTCTTCACAAGGCTCTTTATGGCCTCAAACAAACTCTTCGAGCTTGGTTTGATCACTTTAACATTTTTCTTCTTCAAATGGGTTTTATCTGTAGCAAGGTGAACTCATCTCTCTTTATTTTCAGAGCTACTGATATTATTATTCTTTTATTGGTGTATGTTGATGACATTATTGTCACCTATAATAAGTCATCTTCTCTTTCTCCTCTTCTTGCTCGCTTAAACTCTGAGTTTGCAATGAAGGATCTTGGCCCTTTACATTATTTTTTGGGCATTCAAGTTCTCCCATTTTCTGGTGGGCTATTTCTCTCTCAAGTGGCATGTGCTCATGCTTTACTTGTCAAAGCCACTATGGTGAGTGTAAACCAATTTGTACTCCCCTTGCTTTGAAACACTATCTTCACAACTCTAGTGACCAATTGGTTGATGCTACTTTATATCGTAGTTTCGTGGGTGCTCTTCAGTATCTCACCCTCACACGGCCAGACCTATCTCATGCTGTTAATTTAGCGTGTTGATTTATGGATAAACTAACTACTCTACATATGCAAGATGTGAAGCGCATTCTAAGGTATTTACAAGGCACTATGGATTATGGTCTTTGTCTTTTATCTACTTCTTCCTTAAGTCTTTATGCATTCTCTGATGCAGACTGAGCTAGTTCTTTCTTAAGTCTTTATGCATATAGTTTTTTAATATGCTAATCAAAACTATATGCATATCTTTAGACCAATTGTCATTCTTTTTGATATATGAATTGTCTTTCCGCGTTATGACATTGTTTTGGTGCTATCCTTAACATCTTGTTGAAACTATGCTATGAACTCCTAATCACCAAAATTGGGTGCAGTATTGTTAACTTTTGCTTTCAAAAACATCTCTTAGGTGGAGTAAGTTTCTTATCATAAGTAGTACTATTGTAAAATTTCCATACCCTCATTCAAGAAAATTTGAAGAGCTAGAGTTTAACCTAATTTTTTTTTCTCTTTTTTTTTATTAAGTTAAACCCTTGTAGGGCAAAATTTATTAATAAAAAAATTATAAAAAAATTAGGGGAGGACATAAACCGTGCCCCTTACATAATAAAAGAAATTTAAAGGTTTACGTTAAATGCAATTACATTTTTCATCATATTCTTGATGCTAATTTTTTTTTCCCGGCCGATGTATATATTATATATGTTATCACTTTGCAGTCTTTCTATTAAAATCAATTATCTATCATATAATAGGTATAAATTATAATTTTATATTTTTGTAAGTTAAATTTATGGCCATTTTTTAATTACTTTGTGTATAATACACAAAATGGCTACAAGTTAAATAGAGTGAGTAGAACTAGTGTGTTATCTGAAATTAATTAACCATAGTTTGTCTTACTAAATTTTCTTATATAATCATAGTCATGGTTCTATGCAATTAATCTATATCACTAATAAAAGTAACTTAATATGAAAAATTTTTGATTCACCATTTTACGCTTATAAAGAATTAAAAAGTCAACTCTATCCTTCCACACTTAATATTTAAATTATCATCATATACTTATGCATTTAAATCTCCAAATTACTTCATATATTCCTAAATATCTGTCGTTTAAGGTTTTTGCACAGGATTAAAGAAGCTATTAAATAACTCTAATATGAGTAAAAAATAATTATACAAGACTAAAATACCCTTATTCAATACATATTGGGAAGAAAAGGAATATGAAAAGCACTTAGCCTCCACCTAATCTAATGCATTGAAAAGTTAAAGGTAAATTTGGAAGAAAAAATATTAATTATGTTTTAGTTTCATTAAACGACAGATATTTAGGAACAAAGGGAGTACATCTAAGATCACTTTTAATTATATATTTGGAACAGAGGGAGTACATCTAAGATCACTTTTAATTATATATTTCCTATGTATAAATTTTAATTTTTATGAAACTTTTTGAATGATTATATTACTCTTAAAAAATATATGCATCATTATTTTTAGTCACAATAAACTTTTCAGTCTATGTTAAGATTTTATGTGAAAACTTAATATGCTTTATAATACACATTATAGTATTATATATTAAATTTTATCCCAATTGACCTAAATAATCATAAATACAGTAAAGTTTCAATATGATTGGTATATTGATAATTATTTTTATTTTATTCAATTATTTATAAGTGGAATCTTAATCAATTAATTTTTTAATTATCTATTCTCTATTTATGCATTATTATAAGTTTTAACAAAATATTCAAAAAAAAAAAATTCAAAAACTCCATCAATATTTATTAAGATAATATTATGACTAAATATGTATATTTTATTTTTCATCAAAACTATTTTTTTTTTAAGATAAAAAATAATGTATATATAGTTTTACATGATTTTTTAATTACAATAAACTTTTTAAACTGTGTTAAGATTTTTTGTGAAAGTTTGAAGTTTTTTAAAATTTTAATATGCTTTATAATATATATTATAATGTTGTATATTAAATTTTATCTCAATTGACATAACTAATCCTAAATATAGTAAGGTTCTAATATGATTGGTATATTAATAATTATTTTTATTATGTTCAATGATTTATAAGTAGAATCTTAATCAAATTAATTTTAAAAAAATTAATTTTCAAACATCACTAAAAAAAACTTTCAATTAAAAAATTATAGAAAAAAATAGAACTTTAATTATTTATTTTCTTTTTTTTTCATTTAGTTAAAGTTAGAATAACAAATCTTGAAAATATACAAATTTTTTAAAAATTATATAATGGAGTATGAACGATGAAAAAATAAGTTTCATAAATTTGAGATGATATTTAATTCAAGTATACAAATACCAAATATTTATTTATTAATTTAAAAAAAAACAATTAGTTACGTGCAATGCACGTGGTGCATTACTAATATATATAAATGTCTCATTTTTTAGGATTGTTCAACTTGTATAAATTCTTAGTTTTATATTCATTCAGAAAACATTTATTTTGATCGTTAAACTAAATTTCAATTATATTTATTTTTATCGTAAACAAATAGCATGTATCATTACATTTGATCTACAAATTTGATTTCGGTTAATTCAATTTTTATTTACTAAGTTTGAATTTAAAATTTTAATTAGAATATGGCAAAAGAAATTATTTTTAAATAAACATATTTTAATATTTTGATAACTATAGAATACTACTAATATTACTTAATAAATATTAATAGGTCTCATATAACATTTTGGCCTTGCAACATGTCTAATATACCTAGATACGGTTTATTAGGATTCTTCTAATTTGTTTCCCTGGTCCGCAATTCTTATCATATTGTCATCCACCCGAGAAGCCAATTCAAGTAAAATATGAATTTTTTTTCTCTTTGATTATCCTAGAGTATATATTTTTGTCCACTTAAATAAATGTTTTTAACATATTTAGCTTTATAATTTAATTTTTTTCAAAATGATTCACGTGCGACACACGTTTTCTCCAACTAGTTATAAATAAATAATAAAATGTTTCAAGGGTACAAAAAAATATCTCAATAAATAGCACATTAAATATTTAAAGAGCGGTAGAATAGATCAATAATTAAGTTGAACAAGAATTACAATAAGAATTAATTCTTCCATATACCTGCTTTATTATTTAATTCTTCCATATACCTTTGCCTAAAGAAATGGTAAGTGAAAAGTGATGGATTGTTTTTAGGGAGGAGGGGGATGGGGAGGGGGAGAATTCAATGTGCATGGTTAAGAGAGGGATATTTGGTGGCGGTTGGATGAATCTATTTGAGACACTCAAATAGACTTATTAAAGTTTTTCCTATTTTATCTTATAAAATTATAAATTTATATTTATTATCTATAATCTATAATATAAAAAGAGTTATATTATCACATAGGTTTTAATAAGATCTTCTGACTGTCTCAAATAAACTCATTCAACGACCATCAACACCTTCTCCAAACCATTCACATTAAATTTCTCCCCCCACCAGCCTAAAATCAAGAAAATATTTATTACAATAGTAATGTCATATGACAATGTGATATAATATCATAAACCAATAATAAAATCTTAAATAAGCAAATAGACCCCATAAAAATTAATAAGTAAATAATTTCTCACTCTTCCTCCATGTAAATCAAAGTGAGTTTAACACACTTAGGACTTGTTTAGTATGTTTTTTGGGAGGGGTTTGAATTGGTTTGTCCAAATCTGGGTTTGACCTAAAGATGAGATTCAACATTCAATGCTGTCCATACTCATATCTGGTATGCGCAGGGATATTATGATAATATATTTATATTTAAATGACTATTGTGTCTCTTAACCAATTTATGTATTTGGGATATATAAGATATATGGGATATAAATACATTTATATGTTAAACTCATTAACTCACATATGAAACTTATCCCTTTGGGTTTCGTAAAATCCACTTATGTGAGTTTTATGATCGGGCCGGGTTTTAAACCTTGGACTAAATGTATAATTGCCAAAGATGAGTTTATGGGGATTTAATCCATAACTCAGAATCTAAAACTCCCCAAACCCTACATGTCAAACATGTCCTTAGGGTTTTATTATTGGTTGGTGATAATATCACCATTACATTCTAAAATTTATCAGTTGTCACTTATATTGCACACCCTTAATAAATTTAATAAGACAGAAGGTATGATTCACAAAAAAAAAAATTAACTGAAATTTGAATCAAATTGTGAATCCTGAATGAGATAAGTCATAAGGCTTGGCAAAGATTTGAATTTCATGTTACAAAACACAACCACCGAACACAGATCATATCAAACACTAGCAAAATGCCTCTTCTTCCTCAATGTCCAGGCCAATGCCTTCTCTAACACGCCCGCAAAACCTGGTCCTGTGTCCTTTGTGTCCTTGCTCTAATGGTTCTTCTTCAAGCTTCCAAGCTCAATCTCCCCCTATCTTCTCTCTCCTCCCCCCAAATCACCTCTATCCTCTTTGACCCACCCTCTCTCTCTCTAGCTCTCAAGCACTCTGACTCCTCTTTCTCTCTCTACCCCTCCTTTTCTCCCTTCTCCCTTTCCACCCCTTGTCTACCCTCTCCCCAGACCCATATTCCCCCTCCCACCTCCTCGGCCACCTTCCTTCACCTTCGAAACGATAACCCTAATTCCCCTTCTCGCCATCTCTTCCTTACCTCCTCCCCTCTCTCTGGTGGCTCTGCCGTGCTTATCTGCTTCTATATGCTCCAGAAAAACCACAACTCTTTCACCAAAGCTAAAATTATTTGTAATCATAGTGATCTTAAATATGATGATAAGAAATTCGGGGTTGTTTTCGGTGTGAATCACGGGGTTTCGATTATGTTGGTTGGGTCGATTAACGTTTTTGCGATGTATTCGGCTTCAAATAGTAAAATTTGGGTGTTTTCGGTCAAAATCATGGATAATGAGGAGGATGGGGTGAATATGAAGTTGATCAAGTGTGCTCTGATTGATTGTACCGTGCCGGTATTTTCGATTAGTATTTCGTTTGGGTTCTTGGTTTTGGGGGAAGTCAATGGGGTCAGGGTTTTTCCGTTAAGGCCCCTCGTGAAAGGAAAGGTTAAAAAAACTAGGCGAGTGTGTAAGAATTTTAATGTTGGATTGGATACTGGGGAGTTCGATGGACAGAGATTGAATTTGCCCAATGGGGTAGCTCGGGAAGTCAATGGAAGTGATGAATTTGATAACAATTCAAAGGATTGCACAAATTGTGGAGTTGTTGGTCGTGGTACCAGAAGTATTGCTCCTGAAGGGACTGTTGAGGTTTCTTCTAATGGCCACCGGGAAAAAAAGATAGACAAGCAAGGTAAGTTTGTGAGACACGTGTGGATTGTCTTGCTGTAGTTATTTTGTTTGCAACAAGTTAGGAGTTTGGCATTGGTTTATGTGGAAGTTCTTCTTTAACCATTTGTGTACTAGGTGTAGTTTCAAAAAATTTTGGATGAGATTCTTGCAATGTCATGTCTTCAAACTTACATCTGTGTTGTTGAATTGTTTTTATCTATCAATTACCATTACTGTTCTTTGTTCGCTCCGTTCACTAAATCTTATTGCCAAAAGAGCACATGGCTTCTACCGAAGTATGGGCTGCTGTTTAGTTGTAACTAGCTTTCTCAGTTTTGTATTGCCTTGTTAGAACCTACTCTGCCTTGTTAATAGGGCTACGCATCCCAAGTATCAAACCTCATGTGTTTACTGCTTTCCAGGCATTCATTTATGTTTTAAAATTACTTTGGGTATCTAATGCTATGAGTTTCTTGTTAGACCAATAGTTTCACTATTTTTCACTTTTTTCCCTGCAAAAGACGTAGTCTGATAAATATTCCTACCACTATTTGGAGATGAACTCAAGGCAAAATCAAATGAAGGCCAAAAACTTGCATAAACGAGATGAATGAAAGAAAATACAAAACAAGAAAAGATAATGGTCTAAGGTGGAGGATAGAGAAAGAGGAACAAAAAGGAATTAAATTAAGCTTAACGTTGTGATTACTATTATGGTCCTTTCTTACATTGCCTAGTAAGAGTGACCACTGACCTTCATAACATAAATAAATACTTATATAGTCGGGTGCACTCTTAAGGTAATAGCGTATGGCATGAGGATGGGCTTCGGTTATGCGCCCACACTTTGGCCATTATTACAGGATATGATTCTTCCTATATGAAAGTTATACCTGATGTAGTTTGGTAAATAATCTGACAACTGCGGCTGAAGATAAATAAAAAAACTCGTATTGAGGTTGAAAATTTGGGCAAAATCTGATTTTTGCTTAGAAAGCTTAAAATTCCATGACGGATTGAGCAACAAGGTATGCCGCTCAGAATTACCAAGCAAATGAAGCAGAATGAGAGGAACAAAAGGATTGTATACTTTTCTTTGACAATGAAGAATTCCATGTTGATGAATTAAAAAGAACTTCGCGGAGCTTGCTTATGCAGACATCTAAGAGGGATCAATAGCCTTGGGGACTATATATATAGCCTTAATATAATGAGTGGCAGCTTTAATGTAGATTCATCATCATCTCAATAAGATTGAGGTACAATTGTGCCCTGGAGTCTCTTGATCTTCACATCGTATGCTATTTCTCAATTGAACCATTTAGCTCAGCCATGAAACCAAGTACTGCCTCGCAATTGGTTACTCTTTAGTCCCTCTATCCATTGTATGAAGTCTGTCAAAACTATTTTTAAGAGCTTCCACCCTTAATGATCACCTTAAGTTCTGGCTTTTTAGTGGATATTGAGCAAAATGTGGAGGTACATTGCTGATCATGGTTCATGGTTGGAACTAAGCTTCAGTACGACTTGATAATAGCTCTTCATAAATGACATTTTCGACACTAGCTTACAACCTATCACTCTTCACTTGTTAGCACTTAGCTCGTCTTTGCCATCTTGCATGGCCTAAACCACTTGGACCATAATACTGCTGGCTATGTTTTTTTTGAGCTCCATTTAAATTAGTGACTACAATCCATCTTATTGAAGTCTATGTCTTGGTGGGTGCTTGGCGTAAACTGTGAAAGATCTTATTTGCTTGTGCAAAATGAGTAGATCTTATATGCTTGTACATGATGAATAGGTTCTGTAAGAGATAAAAATCGATGATACCTCTCACTAAAGGTTGAATTTGATATTTTTGGTATAGAATTTTTCTGAACTTGATCTCCCAATCTTCTTGTTCTACAAAACGAACAAACTGTCAAAAATCGAAGTGTTTCGATCGAAGGCACTCCGATACTTAAGTCAGTAATGGAATAAAAATAATTGGTAGAAGATAAGGAGAGTTCAGCGTGGCTTTCACCTTGGCTCCTTTTGATTTTTATAGACCCTGTTCAGTTAGGGTTTCCATGAATTTCGATTCAAGGTGACACACCTTCTTCCAATTAAACGATTCAGTTTGGAAAGCTGCTGAAATTTCTTTGGTAGTTCCCTTGGCTTATAATTAAGCTTATTAGCTTATCTTGCACGCCTGAATTTTTTGCGAATCTTTATTCTTTCGTTTACTGTTTCAAAACAGCTTGGTCATGACGAGGACCGAGCTCTTTCATTACACACCGAACACCTTGACTAGGGCCGAGCTCTTTCATTGCTTGCCGAACGAATTGATCAGTTCGGCTAGGCATGTTTGTCTGATACTGGCCTCACGTGCTTTGCCTTGTCATCCTCATGTGGGCTTATTTAATGTCATAACACGTGTAATAATGGGAGCCACTCCCTTCACGTTCTTTTGTTCCTCTTTTATTCCTACATTCCTCTTTTATTCCCACAACAACATTATAGATCTCCTTCACAATCTATGAGTTGAAATATGTGATATATAAGTGGGCAAAAATTCATAATCATGCCTATTATTTGGTACAAGTGCCTCCTTGAGATCATGTTTTCCAGATCATATGGACTACTAGTTAAAAGGTTTTCACAAGCTCATCAACATTGTCATATTCTTATGGAAGGTGATGACATCATACAAAAAGACTGTTGTTAATTTATGGAAAGGAATATACTCCTTTAAGGGTCTTCATCTCTTCCAATGTTTGACACCCTTTCTACCACGTCTTATATTCACTTTTAGTGTTCTTGTTCACCACATCCAGGAAATTGAGCATTTTTCTTTTAGTTTGGTGTTGCAAGCAAATAAGTGGTCAATCTTTGTCAAGCAATTTAGGAGAACTATGGTATTTATCTTCGAATTAATTGCACTCCTAATTTAACCCTCTACCCTCAGAACTTCTAATAATTCTATGTGCTTTCCTTCAAGATCCATGTTCATGACATTCTGTCCATGAGCACAAAATGAGAGTTAGATCTTCTGTCTCAAGGAATCATCCCGCCTTTACTTTTTCAAATCTCTTAAGATGTCTTTGATCTCCAATATACATGTTATTTTTTTTTCAGATTCCAAGATTGATGCATTGGTGTGTAAGTTGTAGAAGAGACTTTTCAATTGATGTTAATGATTCCCGTTCTTCTAGAATGGATGAAGAGGACAAAATTTATGTGTATATCGACAATCTTCACTACCTTGTCTCATTTACAAGAATAGAAGGTATTAATGACATTGTCAATTTGTTGTTGGATATCATCTTAATTTTTGTGCAAATCTTCAATCTCTCATCCATGGTGTTTGATCTTGTTGATGAAGTATAAATGCTTAAATTACACTCTCTCCAACAACTTAAGCTTTTAGAGTAGATGATTGTTTAATATGATATCAGAACATGAGGTCTTGGGTTCGAATCTTGTCGTCACTCAAATTATTAAAAATATTTTCATGTGATAGGTCCAAAATCTAGCTGCACATAATGGGGCCTGCTGAAGAAAAAATACTCAAATTACACCCTCTCCAACAGTTTAAGTTTTTGAAGTAGATGGTTGTTTAACAGATTTCATCATGACTTTGAATATTTATATCTTGTGCGGTTTGGTAAACATGGCAAAGAAGATAAATTTTGGCTGCTCTTCTACAAAAGTGATGTCTCCCAGTTGGTTGTCGAGTGACTACAATATAAAGTGTACCCAGATGAAACTAAAAATTTTGTAAGATTAGGCTTTTGTTTATAAACTGAAAATCCTGCAAAGTAGGCTTTAGATCCACAGCTGGGCCTCAAAGTTCAGTCCAATAAGGAAGAAACGAGGAATGATAGCAATGTAAAGATCTAACTAGACTTCTTCCAAAACTCTGCAGCCCTCTTTGTGAAACTTGATTCCCCATCTCTTGCACTCAAAAGTTGATTTTCCATCTTGATTGCATCAATATGAAAATACCTTGTGCTGTTAAGGAGCTTTAAAAAATGGTAGGAAATGAGGGGATATCATTAAGGAGTCCTCCAAAGAAACATAATGAAGGCTAAAAAGAAAACCAAAACAATTTGAAACCAACATTTACAATAAGAAGACAAAAAGGCAAACGGCTCCACTAATTGTGTAAGAACACCTCATTGGCAGTAGATCAAAGACATCTAATTATCACTTAGTTCATGTATACTGGGGAACTGGGGAATCTGACGTTTAGACATATAATCACATTCAACATGCACATAATGCTGCCTAGATCGAATGAAATGTTGTTGTCTAACTGGTACATTGCATTGACATGGGTAGAGGGTACATACGTTCTTTTATTAAAAAAAAATTTGGCAGTATTTATTGATTGCACATATTCATGTTTCTTCAATTCCTTCGGAACTTTTTCTTCAACCTCTATAGATGTTGAACTAGAATAGTGAAAGTTCCTCCTTTTGGTATATTTGGCTGATGACATTTTCTGTCAGGTTTTTAACTCTTTCATTACTAAACATTTCTAAAAAATCTGGCATAGTATACCTCAATTTCATTTTGGACAGCTTATTTATAAAACATTACACGAACTTGTGGTCATTTATATTTTGCTAGCAATGCACCACGTGCAACGCGTGTGAATAGTTTTTATATACAAAAATTAATAAAACATATTAAGTATATGTGTATTTGAATTAAATATCATTTCAAATTTAACAAACTTAATTTTTCATTGCTCATATTCTATTATATTCTAACTATTAAAAGAAAGATAAAGAAGAAGAAATAGTTAAAGTTATATTTTTTTAGAATTTTGTGATTGAGATTAATTTTTTAGTGATGTTTGGGAAATTAAATTTTTTGAAATTCATTTGATTAAGATTCTACTTATAATTCTTTGAATAAAATAAAATTAATTATCAATATATATCTTAATTACATTGGAACTTTATTATAATTAGGAATTAGTTAAGGTCAATTGGGATAAGATTTAATATACAACTCTATAATATATATTATTAAGCATATTAAAATTCTAAAAAATTCAAGTTTTATTGAAAAATATACTACAATATCTATTTTTACATTAAATCTTAGTACAACTTAAAAAGTTAATTGTGATTGAAGAATTAAACTGATGTAACATAAATTGATTTTAAAAAATTATATATACTATTATATTTTATCTTACAAATGAAAGAGTTAAACTTTTCGATGAAAAAGAAAATATATATATATATGTAAGCATAATGTTATCTTTGCATATAGATAAGAAATATTATATTGATAGAGTTTTTGAAGATTTTTTGAATAATTTATTGAAAATATAATGATGCATATTTTTTTTAAGGCAATAATCAAAAACTTTTATAAAAACTGATATTTATACATAGGGAATAGATAATTAAAAGAGATATTATACATAATTTGAAGATTTAAATACATAAGGATATGATAGTAATTTAGATATTTAATTGTGAAAGGATAAAGTAGTCTTTACAATCCTTTATAAGGGTAAAATAGAGATCAAAAGTTTCTCATCTTAAGGTATTAAGATACTTTTATTAGTAGTATAGATGAAGCATAAATGGTGGTTTTCTAAAATCCAGCATGCATATGGTATCCCAATGTTGTCGTGCACAGAAGCTTTAGGATGATTTTGTTATCTAATAATTGACATTTAATATTGCATGCATATTAATTGTATGATACATTACACTTTTCTTCTTTTGTTTTCTTTTTCTTTTTGCTTAGTTGTTTTCATTATTTTTGAATCTATGACTTTTTCAAATTACATATTAGCAATTTATAATTTAATTTTCATGTAAGTGCTTGCATTTTGTATCTGCCACTATTCAATACTATGTAACTAGCTAATGAAAAATGTATTAGTAGATAGATTAATGCGTTCAGCGAGCTTACTAGTGTAAACCAGTGCAAACAAATGAATAAACCCTTACTTCTGCAAGGTTGGACAAATTTTGACTTTAGCAAGGTATGCTCAAACAGTGATTTGACAAATGAACAGACCCTTACTTCTGCAAGGTTGGACAAATTCTAACTTTAGCAAGGTATGCTCAAATAAAGATTCAAAATTCGGGGAACATAGGCTAGAGTTATTGTTTTGAATGAGCTATTGTATCTTGGAAGACCTAGTTATTTATCCCAAATGTTATTGTTAAATTTTAGGTCCTTTTTTGTTGTATGGCTAGTTTTCTTTGCTTTCTCTCTCTCTCTCTCTCCCCTTTAGTTTTTGCACCAAATAACCCTGACTTGCAGATGGTAGATTGGTAGTCCAACTTCCCACATATTCTGCCAAATGATTAAGTTGAATGAAGCTCGGTTTGCAATGAGTCCTAGCAAAGGAGTGGAGTCCTTCTATTGACCGCAAAATGAGTTTTTATTCAGATCCCTTCTCAACGTCAACTTGTTGCTTGAAAACATTTTATGAATGTGACATCCGAATACAAAGTTAAGGTTGATCAAAATTAGAAGCTCAATCTTGTTAACTGGTGTCTCAAACTGAAAGAGATGACAAATACTAAGGATTATCGTGTCGCGGAGAATAGAACATCATAATTAGTGTGGGGAGCATGAAATTCCGACTGGAAAACATATATCACATTTGTGAATGTGACATCCGGGCACGAAGTTAAGATTGGTTAAAATTAAAACATGAAATTAAGTTTCATAGCAAAAGGAAAGGGATTGCGGACAGTTAGTTTAGTATTGTAAGGTTAGTAGGCTAAGCCTGAACTATGTAAGCCGTATGACAAGGCCTAAACAAGCGGCCCATCTTGTATAAATTGTTCAGGATGTGTAATGTGCTTATTGAAGTATGTTCATGTATTGCAAATATATGAACCTACTTAGCTGTGTTATAGTGTTATATTTTTTGTTGTTTCTTCATTTTGTGATTAGTTATAAAGTCGTGATACACTAAATTTTAGTTTTGAACTATGAGAGCCTTCAAATTATGTACATTGGGCACCATGTTCTTTCAGCCACTGAATGGACTAAGCTTAAAATCCTCTGAGTTGAGCTCAAGCTGCGCAAAATCCCACCATTTTGAACCTAAGCTGAAGTAGGCTCTGGATGCTACGAGGCATGGTGCCTTGGGTGAAAACATATGGATGCCTCTGGATGGTAATTACCTATTCTTGTAGTCAAGTCCTGAAGTGTGTGCTCTCAGATGTCATGGTCTTCTGAACTAATTTCAATTGTTACCTGGCTAAGGGTTGCTAAACGGTAACAAAATTGGTCATCTAAGCTGGATCATTTCTTATTCAGCTAGGAGTTGCTTCCAGTTTTTCCTAGTGATAAGATTTCTGAACCTGTTCATTTTACCATTGCGTACAGCAGCTGATTGTGCATTGTAACTTGCAGTAAAGTTGAGGTCTCTTAAACTGAGACAAGACTCTAAAGAAAGGGGTGCTTTTTTTGTGGCATTTAAGAGCAAGGAGGTTGAAAGTGCTAAATCTACAAAAGCACCCCTGAAGTTTGCAAAGGCAATATCTGTCCATGCTTTATCCCCAAACAAGTTCCTGGTCTTAAGCTCAGACGGAGATCTGCATCTCTTGTCCCTGGCCAATCCTGTCCATGGATCGGAAATTCCTTGCCACCTGATGCAATTGACTTGCACCATGAAGGTTCAAAAGTTGACAGTTTTCTCTGACATCTCAATTGGTATGGTGCCTCTGTTTCTTTCTTTTCATTTTTCACTGATGCATTCATTTGGATTTTGCATGTGTCTTAAGATCTTGTAAAAAATTCCAAAGGACTTTGTTGTTCGCGGTGAAATGTATATCAGTAATAGTATCTCATTTACTTTCTTAAATTATTTGCTACTTGATGTTTGGTTTGTAAAAGAACCATTGATTTCCTGCTCATGATATTGCTGTCCTCTACTAAAATGCAGTTGCCATCAATTTGCAGGAGCACATACAGTTTGGATTTCGGATGGACACTATACAGTACATCTGATGGTGATATCTGATTCGGATACTTCTGCTAGTGAAAGTGATAAAAAAGACACTGAGGAAAAGCTAATGCAAATCTCAGGTTTTTGTGAAGTTTTTAGGACATCTATCTCGTTAACTTTTGGATGGAAGAAGCAAATTCTTCACTTTTCCTACACTTTGTGGGGTTTCATTTAGCTGGATCATTTCTGCATCATGAAAAAGTTGTTAGTTGAGCAACTCGTTTCAACCATCATTTTTCATTCATGCAATCTCACACTTCAGAATCTTCTTTTTTAGAAATTACATATGTGATTGCATATAGCTTCTAGATTGCATTCTATGAGGTGCAGATTTTTGCATATTAATCGTCTAAAAACTTGA
The DNA here is from genome assembly GCA_963454935.2 of Ilex paraguariensis. Taxonomy (NCBI): domain Eukaryota; kingdom Viridiplantae; phylum Streptophyta; class Magnoliopsida; order Aquifoliales; family Aquifoliaceae; genus Ilex; species Ilex paraguariensis. Next base: position 26,846 of record CAUOFW020002762.1, read on the forward strand.
AGGCCTTTTGGGAGACCTTTTTGGTAAATGTCTTTTGATCTTGTAGTCTCATGCTGTGAATGTGTTATTTAAGTATTTGAATTTAGTTTCTAGAAGGCTGAGAAAAACATGTCTGATTCTTCTGCAAATATAAGCTGTGTCTGCCAATGAAAAAACTCAGTTTGATATACATCAGATTGCCAATGTATTTTCAGTTTTTTGATATAACCTGATTAATTTCTCTTTCTTTTTTGCTAAAATCTTATTTTATTGAATTGCATTGAGCTGGAGTTTTTTAAAAGTCAATTGTACAAAATCAATTTTCTTTATCCAGGAAACTAGTCAGCAAAAAACTCTCCTTAAATTGCATACAGTTATTAATTATGGTCATATATATGGAAAGGTTATGGTTTGGCTCTCTCTTATGCATTTAAACAATTTCTGATTTGTTTTCTAGTCAATCAAGCAATATTTGCCAGTGAAAAGATTCAAGAAGTTCTTCCAATGGCTGAGAATGCAATATTGATTCTTGGACAAGGTATGATGTGGTTATAAGTAGTATGGTATACATAGTGGGAGAATAAATCGAATGAACTTACTGCTATAATATCTTATATAAACTATTTAAACTTTTGATTGTTGTATATTTAATTTTGCATGCAACCTTGTCTCAAATGGACCCCATGATATATATGTTCAACCAAATAGAGCTTGCGAACTTTGACCAATTTAACTTCGTGCTCGGATGTCGCATTCGCAAATGTGATATATGTTTTCCAAGCATAATTTCATTCTCCACGTGCTCATTATGGTGTTCTATGGTCGGCGATATGATAATCTTTAGTATTTGTCACCTGAAACATGTGATATATACATTGAATGAATATGGTGCTACAATATCTTATAGAAGCTATTTAAACTGTTGATTGTTGTAGTACATTTAATTTTCCGTGCAAACTTGTTTCAAATGGATCCATGACAGTTTAATTTTCACATGATAAAATTTATGAACCTGAATAAAAATATTTCTGGTGCTGCTTTACTTTTTTTGCAACGTGAATTTATAACAGTCCTCCTTTCTTGTTCGGTTGGCAGAGGATCTGGCCAACCCTGCCCAAATGTTCAAAATTATAGAGATGTTTTGTGTTGAAAATATATCAAGCTGTTCTCCTTGAATTTTTTTGTTTTTTGTCATTATGTTCTTTCTTTGACAAAATTTATCCCCGTTCTGCAGGAAGCATATTTACTTATGCAATTTCCTAGTGGTGCTCAGCGGTTAATCTCTGGAATGGTGAATCTTATTCCTCTTTTGTTAACGATTGATGTTTGAGCAATTTTCTTATAATTCTGTCAGATTACATGCACCCTACAACTACCCTTTGCAGTTCGGCATCCATGGTTAGGTGTTGCAGCTTGGAAAGTTTGAATGTTGCTTTGTTGTTTCATTCCAAACATTTCCTTGATGCATTATTTTGTTTTTGCAGCACTTTTGGACTTATTACCAAGCTATTTATTTGAAATGTATTTATGTTGTGGAAGAGGATAGATGGTTTATGCCAGTTAATTGGGTTTCCTGGATCATTCTCTTGGCTAAAAAGTAGGAGGTTTTTCTTTTCTTTCTTTTTTTTTTCTTTTTTTGATAAAGCAATGTATCATTCTGTTCATGTTGTTGGATGTTACTAATCTTCATTGATACAGTTTTGAATCTTGCTGATTTTGTCTTGTATTTCAGCTGGATGTCATGTGTTCTCTTTGATTCTTATGCTGCTTGTCATTGTGTCACTGAAGTCTTGAGCTGCAGTCATCGATCATGTCATATGGTGCATATCACTGAGAGGACACCTTGCTTTTAAGGTAAGTATGATGACTTCTCTCCAAAGATTATAAAGTTTTGCACGTGAGAAAATGATGTTCGACTAAAGTTTCTTTCTCTGATGTAGAAAAAAGTCTGCAAAATATTGTTGAAAGAACCTAGATGTTCAATGTTTGAACCTAGATGTTCAATGTTTGAACAAATGACAAGGCATAAACCTGTACGTCTTGTCTTGTGTTGAAGTACCCTTGGTTACATACAGCCCAGGTTTAACCAATTCATGTAGTTTGTGGATGATTGTGTGCATCTAAGGGCTTCCGTTGTAATCGTGATTTCAAATAGTGCATGATTGAGCGAGTCCTGTTAGTCAAAAATTTTTGTTAAAATTAAATTAAAAGAGGAGATATCCTACGGAGCAGAATAATAGGCATATGGAAATTCAAACATGTATATGAATATAGCCCCTCTAATCTGCACAATTTCCATGGATGTACTTCAGCTGTTGTTGAAAGGATTCTGCTCCTGTAGTTGCAAACTTTAGGGTGTGAATATGAATTTTCTTCATACATTACATTCCTTCTTTTACAATCCATAACATTTGAAGGCTCTACCTAATTTAAATTTGTTCATGTTGATGTTACATGTGATCTTAAGAAAGACCCACACAATAATTCACTTTAGTCCTGTGATAGCCTTATTGGTAATTGAAAGACTGCACTTATATTAGAAAAGAAGTTTGCATGCCTTCCTCTAAAAGCTTCCCTGATTTGTGTTAGTGGTGCATGGTAATTTATTTGCACCCGGATTTGAAAATTATTCGATCTTATAAAGCTGAGTTTTTGTCTGAAGGTATAAGATATCAAGAAACCAGTTGGGTGCCTGTTGCTTGAGTTATGAATCCCGGGCAAAGATCAAGTCTTTCAACAACTCAAGCCACCTCTGCTCAATGACATGCTTCCATAAACTGCAAGACAAAGTACTCCTGAATGCAAATCTGTTGGCTGTTGTTTTGGCAGTTCATCGGTTACATCGCCATTCGGTGCTTGCATTATTTGTTCAAATCAGCATCCCCCATAAGGTCCCAAGGTGGGGGGTTGCTTTTGCGAGGTGGCAGTTAAGCTATCCCTAAATAAGATTGCGATGCATCCTATTAAATGGTTATGCTGCGGGTTTGAAGGAGAGGAGTTGCTTTGTGTGCTTGTTGAACTATGTAACTCACTGATACAGGACCTGATTTTTAGTTTTATTTGGGGATAACATTGTTGTATTATCTAGCAGTATAATCTCTTTAACCTCTGGTAACTGACATCATGGGAATATTGTTTGTCATGCCGCTATTTCTCAGAGATTAGGTTCCTAGAATTGCGTAAAAATGGTGGTCCTAAATAAATGCCCAGAAAGTGGGGGCCGAGTCACCTGGAAAATTGCTTTTTGGTATGAGAATGTGGGTGGGTAGGCGGATAGCCGCATACCCTCCATCGGACCCCACTACAATGTATAACTTGGACTAGTGAATTTTATTAAATTTTAGTCATTTATAAATACTATTTAGGATTAATAGGGATTACTTGTTTCATTCTTTTGTGTATTATTAGTTGACGACATTATAGAATAATAATGATGCGATGGAATTATTATTACATTAAATATTTACTTGTGAGGTGAGGGTGAAGGGGAGAGAGAGAGAGAGTGTGTTTGTGCGCTAGTAGGGCGTGTATGGTTAGAAGGTTTGGTCGTTGTGTGGACGGCCGAGGTGGCCTATGAGCCAACCTCCATATCAATGCCGTAGGATTGGGTTCAACCCCCATCTCACCCGTCAAAAGAGAAAGTTAAAGAAGATTTCTTATATATTCTCTAGGCCCACCGTATACGGCATTACATTACACTCTATACATCATAAAATAGCTATAATGTCATCCGCAAACTAATTTTTTTATTATTTCAATAAAATTTATATTGCGTGTAGCAAGATTTGATGGGAACAATAAAATTAGTGTGAGATTCACATTGCAATCATTTTATAATATTGACAGTGTAATGTAGAATAATTAATTTTTAGAGTAGAAGTAAAATTTTTTAAAATCTTTCGACAAGCAAAATGAAATAATTTTTTGTTTCTGAACTGATGCAAAATGCGATTCATCCCAAAGGAATTTCATAATATTGCCACAGTTTCAAGACCGAGTAGATTGTACACCTGAATGTGTCAGTCGTACTTAATTTTTCAGTCTTATACAGAGTGATGGACCTGACTACGGCGCAGTGGAAAAAAAAATTTGGTACCATATTTTTAATATTTTAATCAATATTTTTATAATTTTTGTAAATTATTTTATAATTAAAAAATTTATCACTTTTATGAGTGATTTACCACTGTTACGAGTATTTTTATCATTTTTTTTAGTACAAAAAAATTATCATTTTTGTGGACAATTTATTACTTTTGTGGGTTTTTTACACCACATTTGTGAATATTTTTATTATTGTTGTGATAAATATTTTTATTATTTTTTTAGGTATCACAACAGTGACAAAAACACTCACAAATGTAATAAAAACAACTGCAAATATAATAAAAGGAGGTATGTTATTACAAAATATATATATATATATATACACCATTGTCAACTCTCAGAATGATGGGTCTTAGTCCATATTGCAAGCAATCCTAAACCCAAAAGATCGGTGCAATATAAATTTTTAGGTTTATTTACATTAAAAAAATTAATAATTTTTTAAGTTATGTTACAATTTTTATGAATTTTTTTTTTACGCAAATATTATGATTTAAGTTATAATTTTTTAGAAATTATTTAAAACTTCTAAGATTATCCCAAAAATAACCCCAAAAGATTGATCCCAAATAACCTTAAATTGTAAATGGCCTCCGAAAATTAAAAATAATCTCCACAATTTTTTTTTCCCGGCACCATAGTCTTCTCCTTAACATAGGGAGAATGATCAATCAAGTTTTTAAAGCAAAATGCATATGGTTTGAGTTTTGATCATTTTTTTTGATTTTCATTAGGAGACAATGCAGCTGAGTTGAAATGCTAGAAATTGCAAGCTTATATCGACTTTGATGATACAGTAAATTACACCTCAACAGAATTCGTTGCAGCTCAAAGTTCTCGAGCTGCGTAAGACCGACCTAAATAAGCCTCTTCCCAAGTCACCAAGCAACATCCAAGCAGCTCGGCTGCAGTCAATTCAACTCGGATTCCATCAATATAGGAAGGAGAGAAGGTCAACAAACCCATTATGTTTTGGACAACAAGCTACCACTTCAAATATGTCATATCACAACTTCTAGAAAATCTCATGTCCTATGAATATGATTGTTTTGGCCAAATATTTAAAATGATTCCAACTAATTTTTTTTTTTTGGGGGGTGTGGGGGGAAGGACGTGCAATCTTGAATAAAGACAAAAAAGCTTAGTCTTATATAAATAGAATAGGATGCCCTACAAAAAAGGGATCGAATCCTCGGAAAACACTCTTCTTTTTCTTCTTCATCAGTATTGAGAATAGACACCAAAAAAAGAGACTTCATTGACAGTGGATTAGCTTAGAAAAAGTTTTAACCTGGTCATTTCAGAATTATCTTACAAACCACCACATAATTTCTCAAATTATTTGATATGCAAATACGGGTTTTCGGACTTCAGACCATTAAATTGTGGCAAAAGCTGTATTGTTCCTGCCTTAATGTTGAAATTTGGAGCATTAGTAGGAAAAGCAAAACATGACGGGACACTAGTGCATGTGGGATACAAATATTCTCTTAAAGGTTGGACATTCTTAACTATCTCTTGTTCCCGTTGATTATTACGAGTTATGCTTAACTCAAATAATGTTTGTGTCAATGAAGATGATGGAAATGAAGGATTAGACTGATTTACAGACCCCACTGATGACTTAACAAAGATAAAGAATGCAAATGTAACAACACAGTCATTATACATATAAAACAAACTAGACAACATCTCTATTTGTTTTGAAATCACCATACCTCTCCGACAATGGTGCCAAAAAGCTTGATCTAACCTAATCAGTGTCATACACTCAAGCATGAGTGGTCAAATTATCATATATTTCTCGGTTTAAGTCCGAGGTCGAAGCCACAAGGAGCTAAATATTGGGATTTAAAATAGAAACGGTGAAATTATCATGTATACAAAATGCAATGGAATAGCTTGTAGTGTGAGCTTAAAACAATTAAATAAACACTTAATTAAAACTGTGGAAAGATAATAATAAAAAGAACCCTTTAGTTCGAGGATCCAACATGAAGTATATTGTTTAGGTATTGGAAATTCCACCTTACAACAAATTAACTCCCATTTACTGGAAAGTAAACTAGTAGGTTTGATGTATATTAAACCATAACACAATAATTGAGTAGGTTAGTCGGAACGTCTCTGTACCATGCATCAATAAAATAACCCTAGTAAACCAAAAGGCAAGCCATTCATGAGGTTTACTACAATTATTCAATCGACAGGTTGATGATTAAGTGATGACAGAATTTCAATTTATGCATTGAATCAAAAGCATTGGCTATGACAAGACTTAACCCGTCTTTAACCATTCTCCCAACTGATACATAAAGTCTAACTACATACATCACTATATCATATATGAAGTACGTAATAGATATATATAGTATGATATAAAGTATTAAGTACCGTTCCGTGTTCATAACTATGAGCATATTATAAATGTAACCATCCATCAATTAAGGTAGGTATATAACATTAAAACATAATTAAAATATCGACATTTCCATAACTTAACCAATATTATACATGTGTTCACCCTTCACCGAAGGGTATAAATGGACTACTCACGCCTTATTACTATAGACGAGCGAAAAGAGTGAGATAACCACATTACAAACAAAACAAAATACAAAACAAATCCTTCCCTGAGGAATAACTGAAACACTACCACTCTTATTACTGGTTAGGGCACAAAAGTTGGAGAGGTTTAACCCTCCAAGTAAAAAGGATAAACACAAATGTAGAATTAAAATGAATTTTGGCTGGAAAATGATTCTGGCAGGGCCTCGCTCCACTGTTTCTCTCGTTCTCACTGTCTAGACTGACTCTCTGGCGAAGCTCTAACGAATCTTGACCAACCTCTCTGAACTCCTCTAGAACTAAATCTAAACAAGGTTAGTTATAGGCACTCAAGGCTGCAGAAGCAATCAGAGGCCTTTGTTGCATCATAGGACCAATAGGAGAAGGAGAGAGAGTTAGTTTAACTACCGTCTGGACACCACTTGGAAAACCCACTTTATATGCATTGTCTTTTATCCTCTCAAGAATTTGGAAAGGTCCATCTCCTCGAGGATGCAACTTAGTCCTCCTATGCGCTGGGAATCTTTCTTTGGGCATGTGAACCCAAACCCAATCGCCTGGTTCAAATATGACACGTCTTTGCCCTTTATTGGCTTGGGAAGCAACCTTTCATTCTTTTGGGCAATTTGAAGTCATACCCTCTCATGAAGTGACTTCACCAACTCCGCCTTCTTTTGTCCATCCAAGCTACTCCTGCCATCAACAGGTAAAGGCATCAAATCTAAAGGAGTGAGCGGATTAAATCCATAAACAATTTTGAAAGGAGAATATGAAGTAGTAGTATGCATGGTCCTATTATACGCAAACTCTATAAATGGCAAAAAATCCTCCCAAGTTTTTAAATTCTTATGTACAATAGTGCGTAAAAGTCGAGTTAAAGTTCTATTAACTACTTCAGTCTAACCATCAGTTTGCGAATGACAAGTGGTGAAAAATAAGAGCTTAGTACCCAATTTCCCCCACAGCACCTTCCAAAAGTAGCTAAGGAATTTAACATCCATATCAGAAACAATACTCCTGAGCACACCATGGAGTCGCACTATCTACCTGAAAAACAAGTCAGCTATGTTTGTGGCATTATCTGTTTTATGGCCTGGAATGAAATGTGTCATCTTACTAAATCTATCCACAACCACAAAAATAGAATCTCTACCCCTTTGTGTCCTAGACAGCCCCAAAACAAAGTTCATAGATATGTCAATCCATGGCTCACTAGGAACGGGTAAGGGTGTATACAGCCCTTGTGGCAAAACTTTAGATTTGGCCTTTCTACATGTAATGCACCTGCCACAAATGCGATTGACATCTCTCTTCATCTTAGGCTAGAAGAAATGTTCATGCAAAATGTCTAAAGTTTTCTTGACACCAAAGTGTCCCATTAATCCCCCACCATGTGCCTCATGCACCAATAACTCACGCATAGAACAACTTGGCACACAAAGTTTGCTTTCTTTAAACAAGTAACCATCATGCTTGTAAAACGTACCAAATGCCGCCTTATCACATGCCATGTACATATTAGAAAAGTCAACGTCATCGGCATACAGGTCTTTCACATATCCAAAACCCCAACATTTTTGCACTCATAGAAATAAGAAGTACATACCTTCGGGATAAAGCACCAACAACAATGTTCTCCTTACCTTGCTTGTAATGGACAACATATGGAAATGTCTCAATGTATTCCATCCATAGACTTGAGTTTGGCTTCCTTAGGTTGTTTTTCTAATATTGTGGTTGGGTCTCAAAGTACATCGATTGGGGTTCCCATCATCTTCTTTCCTCTTTCTCAAATGCCCATAAGCTTTGTGTATTGACATTGCGCAGCAACCATTGGTGTACTGCTTTGTCTGGTAAAATTTCTCTGTAAATAAAATCCTTATTTGGGCGTCTTATTTGGAGCAGTTTTTTTCTGCAACATTTTATTGAATCTGTTGTGTATGGTTTGACAATAATTATTATAACTCCGAACCCAATGGTCTCATGGATTGTGCTTAACTCACTCTCTGCAACTCATGAAATACCAGGCAATGATGTGATTCTTTTGTGCTATATAACATAACACTGGGTCCAGCATTTGTAGATTGGTATGCACATCAATTAAAATAGTGTCAGTTAGGTTTTAAGTTTTTTGATTGATAGTATATATGTGGATTTGGATGTTCCAACTGAAGATTATAGTAGAAAATGTGTAGGTTGCTATTGTCAATGTACAAATTTGGCCTTTTTCAAAAAAGCAAATGGGCTTTATTGGACTGGTTTGTAGGTTGATATTGTCCTACAGAAATGATCGATATATATATATTTATGATATTGTAAATTCTTGAATGTAGTATTACTTCCACATCCGAATTTGTTTTCATGTGCATAGATTAAACTCAAACTTTATTTTAATTTAAATTTTGACTATAGTTTTAAATTTTAAAATTAAAGAGGACCAATTCCTTGCATTGAAATGAAAAGGAATAAGCTTTACTTAGTCTGACGCAATTTTTCCATAGCACTTACCCAAATTAAACAATTTTGCCTTAGAAAACAATATCGAGTCATAGCATAATTTTAGCTTACCATTCATGTTTTCCCTTAGTTTTCTTAGCAAAGAAAAAAGTATTGAATTACAACAACCTAAGTGGCTGGATTGGCTGCTTCTTTGATACCAGCGAAATGCATTTGATATGCACACCAGTTCAAATATAATAATATAGAATTCTTAAACAATGAAGCTACAAATACGTACACGTGTCATGTCTATTCAAACTAAGTGGCTCGATGAGACAACCGCTTTGATACCCGCAAAATGCATTCAATATAACTCACAAAACACTCACTCGCGACAGTGGGTCTGCACTTTCAGTGACATTTCTGGTTGAATTTTTTTTTTGTTAGGTTTTTAGGTTTGACAAATTATGTGTACAAGAAAACAAGGCTTCGCTCAAGCTTAGACATTTTCCCCGGCTAATGAGATCTAATAGAAACTGTCTATACACTACACAATCTGTGCCAGTTTGCCTTCGAAACTTTCACATCGAAATCTGCTGATTTTGAAGAGTAATGGATGTAAAAATTGTTGATAAACAAAAAAATGATGGAGAAAATGGGTAATGTGACATATATGAAGTTTTCTAAAGACTGACTAATTTTCCTCAGCAGGTGTCAAAAAATGTCTGAGTAGTAGATGTAAGTGGTTGATCCTATTAGCAAAAGTTTATCACTGCAAAACATTTAAGTTACTACTAAGAAAACTTCTCCACACCTACTTAGACAAAGATTATAATCTGTGGTTTGAATAAATTAAGTTCTAAAGTCGCTGTGTTTTGAGCAATTATACAATCTGAGTTGGTGTTGCTACATCACATTGATATCAAAAAACTCATGTTCTAAGAATTGGCTTCAGGAGTTCATGTCTTGGCTATGTAATTCTTTTTCTTGTCTTTTTTTATCCAGACGATTCACAAATAATTGTGTTTAAACTGTTCATTTGTTGAAACTATTCCATGGATTATGATCTCTTCCAAATTTTGAGTTGAAGCTATTAACAATACATATGCAAAAACTAATTTAATTACAATTAACTCTCATAGAATCAGAAAATGTACAAAAAAATTCACGCACATAAAGTGAGAGAGATTCGCAAACATATAAAAAGATCAAACAAGTCGAAATCCCAAACAACAATGAAAATGACTTCGAGATCGTCTCTTCTTTTTTTTTTTTTCTCCTGACTTTACTTTGAGCCTTTCCTCTGATTGGTTGTTGTGCAATTATAAACCCTTTGATATTTCTGCAATTACAGACATTTTCATTAAATTTTGTGACTTTCATTCCAAAATTCTATATCCATATTTATATGCTATTCATGATAACTATTTCTAGAGAACATCTGCAAGAGTTATAAGGTTGACAAAAATAAGTTATAAGGTTTTTTTTTCGAAAAGTAAATTGTATTAAAAGAAAACCAGATATACAAGGGAATCACCCACAATTTGTACAGTGAGGTCATGTAAGACTCAAAGTCAAATAACAAAAATTTAAAAAGTCAAAACTCTAAAACACAAGTTTGTAAGAAATGCCCTGACTGAAGGTATCTCCACAGATTTGTTGACAAAAGTATACATCGGTAACAAAACGGAGAAAGAAGTTATAAGGTTGACATAAAGAAAAAGGGTGTTTTTCATCATTCTTTTAGAGATAAGTCTATCTTTACCATTTCTCCATTATTGTGTATCTTATTCATGCTCAACTAGGCTTGATTCCTTTTTCCAAATGATTAATTATGAGATATTGTTTGCTCAAACATGTACTTTCATAGGTTTTAGACATGATGCTTGTTTAGCAATTATGCGGAGCACCTTTATTCTTCAGCTAAGGTTCAACTTACATACCTCTATCATACATATTCAAACCCAGTGCTAGATGCCATCTTGCTAACTATCCACCATTGCATATGATTCTTGGCTTGTGATTTTTTTTTTTTACTTGATTCAGTTGCTTGATGTTTAATGATTAGATAACTAAAAAAACTAATGGTTGTGGTGAAGTCTGGGTGGATGCACTTAAACTTGTCCTTAGATAGGAGAGTGTATAATTCACAGAAAGATAGGACGAATAGAACTGGCTTTTTTGGGGGGGGAAAGAATTTAAAAAGGTAAAAGTTTGGATTGTGCGTGGAAGGAAAAAGAAAAAAGAAAAAGTCTCTAGAAATAAATCAAAACAAATTTGGTATTTAATTAAGAAAAAGATTTTCACATGGTTGAGATCAGCTTGGAAACTAAATGGCCACCTCCTTTATTTTTATATTATAAACTAATTGAGAGTTGGTCCACAAATATATGTTATTGGGTGTAGATAGAAAGGCAAAGTATTTTTGCGACCTTTTTTTTTTTTTGGTGTTTATGCTAGTTAATTAACTTATACTTTTTGATTTACAGTTCACAAGTGTCAATCTGAACGCGTGAAGTTGAATAAATATATGTTTAGTTAGTGTCAAACATTTGACACAATAGTTAAACAGATAGAATTGACTATTACTTTTTTAATTCGAAATAACACAACTCGAACAGACACAATAAAACTTGATTGTCATCCGATGCACCAAATCATGCTTTAATTGACAAAGTATGTCATGCTGTGTGTAAAAAATTAGAACCGTAAATTAAAGTTGAATTCATGCAAGGATTTATTTGTTGGAATCACAAGCCAATACTGTAGGTGGATCTAAGGTTAATGCCAATTAGGTGGTGTATAAGAAATATTATATTTTTATTTGACCAACTTTAAACTTTATGTATGCAATATTTTAATGTGGTATAACGAGTCTTATAGGTTCCAGAGACGTCTAGTGCACATCAACTGTTGAGAGAGTCGAACGAAGAAATACCTCCACTGTCAATTGAGAAGCCGTTCGTACTATCTCCATCTTCCCTGGCTTTTGATGAGGTGAAATGTGTTTGAATTTTTTGAATTTGACATTCGATTAATTTGTTAGGTTCGGATGTATTATTAAAGGTATGAATAACAATTTTAGTTTTGAATGTGTAGTGGATGGCTTCATTAATGGATGAAGGGTGTGTAAAGTTTCAACTTTGAGTAAAAAGACTATTTTGTTGTTTGTTTTTTTTTTGGGAATTGAAATAAGCAATTTTGTGAGCAAATGTGAATGCACTTTATATGATGTTTATTTTATCATTCTTCCCAATGCATTTCATAAGGTCCTGCTAGTTAAAAACTTATCTAATGTTATGAAAATGTTATACAAATGCAAATTGCTAAAAATAACAAAAAAAATGAGGTTCTTGAAAAAGTTAATGTACGTATATATTTATTTTGTATACCATATGACTTCTTTCCATTGTTATATATGAACAACCTTGCATTAGACATTTTAAATAATGATTGTTGTTTTGACTGAATTGTGCATATTATTGTAGGTTGGAACTAAAGTAAGTTTGTTAAGTTCTAAAATTCTAAAGTGCATATTAGCATAAGGTATTCTTGTTAGTCCTAACCCATTGGCCGAAGTGACCGGAATACACTTAGGATCAAGTTTTTGGAAAGTATTTATTGAAAAGACAATTGAAAGTAATGCATGTTTGACAAGACCTCATCAAGGAGTCAAAACAGTTAAAAATGTTGCTCAACAAAATGTTGTTTGGCCATCTATTGATGTATATTCAACTTTTAATTCTTTAATACACATATCCATGTTTTCTTTCTATGTTGTAGTGGTATTATAATAACAAAAATTTTATTTATTTTCAGGTACTATTGAAATGGTAGGTGATTTGCAGCAGAGTTATGGAAGACCATAGGATTTTTTTTTTAACATTTTTACTATAAGCATATATGGATACAACATTGAACCTTTTGTTTTAATTTTATCTTTTTTATCTGTACTTTGGGATTAATATTATACTTGGTACATTTTAAACGTTTATGTCTAATTGATATTTTATATATATATATATATATATATATATATATATATATATATATATATATATATGAACATATTTTTACTTGGTGTTTAGATTTGTGTATGAATGGAATTGTATGTGGAATTATTTGGCTGAAAATCTTTTTGGTTTGTGTGATGTATTTATATGTATAGGGGTAGAAATTGATAATATAGAAAAAAAAATTTTAAAAATTGGCATTTTTTTGCGGCAGCATTTTTGCTGTAACAATTGTATTACAATTTTGTCAACAAATACATAACATTTGTGACGACAAAGTCTCTGTCACAAATACTATGTAAAATTGTGGCTCCATTATTTGCGTCGAGTAATTTCTACCACTAATGTTTTTTTTGATAGCGTAATACCGCCTCAAATACTTTTTGTGGCACTTCCTATCGCGGCTGCTACATGCCGTCGCAAAAAATATTTATGACGACAAATAAACTTTTTATAGCAGTCGTTCACCACCACAAAAAATATATTTTCTTGTTGCGAGAGAGAGAGAGCAACGAAAGACAAAAGCAAACCTATAAACTTGTAGAAAAATAAGTGAATGTGAATATCACACACATACAAAAATGTGCAATTTAATTTATATTCTATTTAAGTTTATGGGTAGGACCTCTAATAAGACTGCTGATAGATATTTCCAAAAAAAAAAATGTAAAACTAACAGTTCATTAGAGCTTTTAATATGTTTGCTCACTGGATTACAGCAAAAAAAAAAAAGAAGTGAAATCTTCCCTTGACAACCCCTCATCATGAACATATCCCAGTCAATTCGACTACCTAACACCAACATGCTTGTAAAAGTATTAACCCAATATGACACAGTTAACTATGGTATCAAAAGGTGTACATCAATATCACATTAGAAAACCTAAAGCAAACCATAAACAGTAGGCCAAAAAATCTTTAAAAAAAAAAAAAGAATTGAAGTAAAGCCGTCGTTGTGAGAGCAGTAGGGAGAACATAGTCACTTGTACTCTGACCACATTCACATGTGCATATGTTCCTACTATCTATTGTCCAAATATATTTTCCTTGCAAAATTCAGAACCTATGCCATTAGGTAATTATATGTGTAATTAACATAATAAAATCAAAGTCAAAAATTGAAAATAATTATATACCTATATATAAGTTCATATATGTCTAAGCAGCCCACATCCTTGGCTGAAATCTAGCATTTAGTACAATGTTTTGGAATAAAAACTACTACAAACTTTGGATAATCATGGTATGAATTAATAACTGCTGAATTTAATGAAACCATTGAAGTTAGGCTATATACTAAGCAAAAATGACGTTAGGTTGATGATCTCACGACAGCAAGGTTTGAGGTACTAGAGGAATAGATAGTAAACATCCTGACAATATGTTTACCAAGTGGATTGTCTTCCTTTTAGTGGAATATTATGTTTGAGAATGTCCTGACAATTCACATGCCTGACTATTTTCTGCCATCCTTTGCCTGTAAATATCAATCTAGGCCCAGTGTTTAGTAAAATATTAATTATTTGCTCAATTTAAAAATATAAAAGATGTGGATAATAGAATTATACTAGTAATAACTCGTGCCTAAAGGTACGGTGCAATATAAAAATTGAGCTCCTCAAAGAATCAAGCCCACTATATTAAATCACAACCACCACTTTTAAAAAAAAAATTGACAAAACCTACAACTTAAGACATTGTGTAACCCAATATCGAGCACTAATCATGTAATACAAAAATTTTCTACAACATACAAATATTTTGAATAATTTTTTTTTAGTTACGCCATTTTCAATCAGTATAGACCAAAACTCAATATAAAAATTTTTGACAAAATTTACTTTAAAAATATAACACAAAAAATATATCAACTTGTGTACATAATTTATCGAATATGCTTATTAATAAGAAACATATGAATTTATAGAAAATATGACCCAATTCATTTTTAGATTCAATATCACTCCCTAATTCTATCTTAACAAAACAATTCATCAACTACTGCAATAGAATAAAGCCCAACTTTATACGTATTGATTTGCATATATCAAATCCAACCTGCAATTCCAAATGTACTCATTTAATTAACATCCATATCGACTCCCACACAAAAATTACTACAACAATAGTAAAAAAATCCAAGCAAAATTGAAACAAATCAAGATAATTGATTCAATAATCTTGTGTATGTGTCTAAAGATACTGTGTAACCAAAATTAACAATTGGCAAAACTTAGAACTTCATTGGATAAAAAGTTAAAGAGTTTAATATATTTTAAAAAAAATTGGCTATGTATACAATTCAACATGTATATTAAAAAAATTTCAACATGTATATAATTTATTTTCATACCAAAAAAGCTATCAAATGTCTCACTGTCACGCCACAATTTTGCCTAATACAACCATTTACCAACAAACGCAACCACGTATCCACCATAACGATATGCAATTAAACTTTATACCATGTTTTTTCAAAAAAAATTGCATCTTTACACACATGCACAATAAACAATGAATTTGAAGATTTCAATCTGAAGTGAGTATAACAACTCCCACCATAGAATTAAAGGTCTACAACATTTATCCAATACTTTACGCAACAATTTGTTGAAAAAAAAAAAAACTAATACATGATCCCAAAAGACAGAAAGAAATAAATAAAAAAAAATCCATAATTTCAAAAGGAAAGATATGAATGAAAAGGGGCTATTGTAAGCCTAATGGAGAGTTAAAGGCTTGAATGTTATCTACATATAACTTCACTAGAAAATAACCCCAAGCATGCCTCCATACATAACTGGAAAAAAAAAATAATTTCATTTTCTCAAACAAAAATCAACTACATACAATCCCAAACATGTTTTCAGATACGCACGACTATGCGAGTATTGTGTGGGCTGTGTGTGAGTGCAAGTGTGTATAAGTGTTGTTAATCAGGGAGTTGCGGAGTCAATGTGTTTCAGTGTTCTGCTTGTAGATGTTTGTGTGCGCGGTAATTAAACAAATAGGAATCAATTAGAAAATCTCAAATGCAATAATTCGAAATACAAAATGCTGCATCCATACCATATGTAAAAAACTAATCTTGTTGTCATTGTACCAAAGAAACTTAAATATAAATATTTAAAGATAAAAGCCTAAATCCAATTAAATCAACTTAATATTAAATTTAATCACTAATCAAGCACCAAAGAAACTCACCTAATCATAGACCCAAGAATCCCATTCAACCAATTAAATCAACTTGATATCAAAATCAACTAAATATATCAAATTTAACACCAAAAGTTAGCAAAGTATCAATTTTCCCCCAAAGTTACCAAAGTACTAAAATTTAATTTCAAATATATTCAAAATCAATTTCAATATCATTTTTCTATGTCTTTTTGCATATATTGTGTGCGCGCGCTATGTGTGTTGTGTGTGTATTGTAAGTGGTGTGTTTGTGTGTGTGCATGTGTACATGTACTGTGTTATGTGTGTGTGTGTTTATGTGCATGCGTGTTGGAGATGAAGAAAAAGTGACCGAGAGACAAAAATGAACATAGAGAGAGGAAATGCGAGAGAAGGAAAGAAGGATACCTAAATTTGGGCATACTAATGAGGCGTTACTCGATGGTGGGTCGCTGTTTCATTGATTGTGGCTCCATCATGATCAAGGTTGGGTGAGAAAAAAGAGACAAAGACAGAGATAGAGAGAGAAGAGATCAGACTCTTGCATGCTAATTTTTGAAACAACTTAAAAAATAAAGCACTGTAATGCAAGATAAAATTAAACAAAATTTCATATTCAAAAAAAAAAAGTAAGCAAACATTGCAGGAATGTGATGTCATTGAGGGTCTTGTTAAGAAAATCATGTTCTCACTTAACCTTTGTTATGAGGGTCTTGTTAAGAAAATCATGTTATCACTTAACAGTTTTTTTATTGTTCTAGTCATAATCAAATCCTAAAATGATTACCGAAAACTCTTGATAGAATCAACCAAGCTAGAAGCACACCAAGGGATATGAACAATCAAGAAAAATCACCACAAAAATTCAAGAAAATGGAAAAAAAATTTTAGTGAATTTTAGAAAGAAAAGTCACCACAAAGTAAGGATGGAGAATTCTAAGTTGA
>CAUOFW020002763.1:0-44070 GCA_963454935.2 Ilex paraguariensis
CACATCGAAGACAGACAAACCGCATGCCTGTGCTGACACGCACGGACTTGGGAAAGCAAACATTAATTGCACCATTCCCTTGATGAGACCGCATTAATGCGGTAAGGTTCGAAATGAAGGCAATAAATGCTCCTAATACAGAGCATTTATTGCATCCTCCCCGAGAGGAGGCACATTGTACCCTGTCGCATCCCGATGACCCAGCATTGATTGCTCGGGACCCCGAGCAGTTAATTAGAGAAGACATTCCTCATCAGAATCAATGCGCACGCTACCTTGTACCTAATGATCACCTACTGACCACACTGACAGCAATCATGAGCTTTTTGAAGGTATAATACTCCTTGCAAAAGGCAAGACGGGTATGCACAACAAACATCTCTTACTACAATATCACTCAGTGTTTTCTCCTTCCTCTCTCTCTCTCAAAGACTGACTAGACCGTCGGAGGGGATACGCCGGAAAACACTCCGGCGCCCTTCTAACTTGTTCTTCTTTGTTCCAGGAACCTCTTCTCAGCCTTATTGGATCGTTCTTCCGCTCCTCTCCAGGGTCTCCCGTTGCCGTTCCAGGTTACCACCGTACCTTGACCTCGCAGGCTGTTCCAAGCAGCGTGTTTGGTCACTCAACCGGCTCACTCGAAGTTTCACCAAGGGAGAGATCTGTTCTTCTCAGTTTTTTATATTGTGCAGGATCTTGCACGCACAATCTGGCGCCGTCTGTGGGAAAACTAAGTTTTCTAGTTTTTTCTTCTATAAAGAACAGTGACCATGGTGAACACTCGACAAAAAGGGAAAGGACCCACCAAAGAGTCTCGAGTTACAAGCTCCCTGTCATCACGGAGGGAGGATCACACCAATACGAATAAAAGTGCCTCTACTCGGTCAAGAGGGGTTACCCCTCAACCAGTATGGGAATCAGGTCAGGGGATCAGCCCCCTTGGCTCGTCAGCTGGCGGAGGTGATTGAAGAAAAATTTGGCGATAGATTACGTCAGCTGGAGAAGACAATGTAAACGTCCTTAGCCGGCTCGACGAGTTTGCCGCCTCAGGCGGAGGTCGAGGGATTTCATTCCTTTCCCGTGGACTTCCCGCCCGGGAGGCGGAAACGAAGGATCTAAGAAACCACCTAGACCACAAAGCAAAAAAGCTCTAGGGCCCCCAAGCGACCAGAGCCGCGCGAACATCATCATGACAACCATTCCAGGAAGCAAGGCCATTGGCCTGGACGACCTCCGCGAGGTTTGTCTAGACGGAGGAAGGGAGATGAATCCGAGAGGGACTCAACCCAATCCACACGACGCCCAGGAAATGAGGGGCTTACCGATGAACTCAGGGACTTCAGAAGGCATCCCGTCAGGGAAGAAGTTGATCTCAGAGCCCGATTAGACTCCAGGAGAAAGGTAAGACTGTCCAGGATGAGGCCGAGGACGAAGTCATACAAACACCCTTTACGAGGGAAATCAGTGAGATGGAGGTCTCAAGAAAGTTCGTCGTCGCCGCGGTTCAAAACCTATGACGGGCGGTCCGACCCCGAAGCCCATATCAGGCAATAACAAGCAGATGATGTCCCTCTATCATATCATTCGGACCAACCGGTTTCTCTGCCGAGTGTTCCCTATGAGCTTGGGGACTCTGCGATGAAATGGTTCGAGAACTTCCCCAAACAGTATTGGGTCCTGGAAGGAATTGACTAGGCAGTTCCTGGCTCGATTCATTACGGGGAGTAAGCGCCCCAAAGACATTGATCATTGTTGCTTGACCCTCAGCGGAGGGAATCCGAGACTCTTCGCCAGTACGCCATCCGATACTGGGAAGAGGTCAATGAGGTAGAAGGCTGCTCGGGAGGTCTGCAGCGGCATCTTTCCGGCTCGGCTTGGCGAGGGACACGGACCTGTACCGATCCCTGACCAAGAAGACTCCCTCGGATATGGGGGAACTGATGGCCCGGTAAACAAGTACTCGAGGGTTGAGGACGAGATGGGAAGCAACAAAGCCGAGCCCTCCAATCTAAGAGAAAGGAGAAGGAGCGCGAAGATATTCCCGAAAGGGATTGCTACCCCACCCAGGGGGTTCGTCCAGAGGAGTTCACACTGTTTTCAAGGAACCCATCTTCAAGTTGCTCCATAAAATCAAGCACGAGCCGTTCTTCAAATGGCCGCCCAGGATGCAGGCGACCCCTCCACCCGTGATCAAAAGGTTAGGTGTTCCTATCACCGGGATTTCGGGCATCGCACCGAAAGCTGTAGGGTGTTCAAATCGTTCTTGGAAAGCTTGGTCCGAGACGGACATTTGAAAGAGTACATAGAGCCCAGGCCAGAAGAGAGACGAGCCCTTGCCCCGACCGAGGAACCGGACAACATCATAGACGTCATTCATATATGTCCCCTGGAGCGCCCCACGTCCAAGGAGCTCGAGTCCGACCTCAAGAGGGTAGCTTTTACAAGGAAGGTAGCCGAGGGTGATGTGGGGCCATCAAGTAAAAGGGCCAGGACGGGTGAGCTTGGCATTACATTCTCCGACGCGGATTTGACAGGCGTGGTGACTCCTCATAACGACGCCCTTGTCTTGACCCTGAGGATAGGGAAATTCGATGTCAAGAGGATTTTGATAGACTCAGGAAGCTCCTCGGAGGTGATGTACTTCGAAACTTTGAAACGGATGGGTCTTGGCCCCAAAGACCTCACCAAAGTCAGGACACCCCTCATCGGGTTCAACGGCTCATTCGCCTTGCCCGTGGGGAAAATCACATTGCCAGTTGCCACTGGTCCCTTTATCATCGACACCGAGTTTGTTGTGATCGATACGGACTCTCCCTACAACGTGATTATGGGGCGAACATGGCTGCATGCGTTGGGAGCGGTGCACTCCACTTTCCACCAGAAGTTAAAATTCGCCACGCCAGAGGGTATCATGGAGATCCGGGGGGACCAAGCGTCCGCGAAGAATTGTTTTTATTCAGCCGTTCGAGCCGGGGCGTCCAGCCAGGAGAAGGGGCGAGCACCGGAAGAGATTATGGAAAAATAGCAATTACAGTCCGGGCGTCCAGGAATGGATGACCCCCGGATAGACCCAACTGAGCGGTCGGTAGAAGACCTCCGGAAGGTGCCCTTGGTAGAGGGAGAAGAAGAGAGGTATTTCTTAGTTGGGACCTCGATGCCCACAGCCGAACAGGAGGAGATGATCGAGTTCCTAAGGGAAATACAGACGTGTTCGCCTGGAACGAAATGGAAATGACGGGGGTAGACCCCGAGATAATCACTCACAGGCTGCATGTTGACCCGTCGCACAAGCCAGTCAAACAGAGGCCACGACGCATGGCCCCGCATCACACCAACGCGGTCAACGAGGAAATCGACAAACTCCTGAAGGCCGACGCCATTCGAGAGATACAGTTCCCAGAATGGCTGTCCAATACGGTATGCGCAAAGAAGAAAGGGGGGAAATGGCGTGTCTGCGTAGACTTTACAGATCTGAACAAGGCATGTCCCAAGGATGACTACCCCCTGCCAAAGGTGGACCAGCTGGTAGATGCCACAGCCGGATATGAACGAATGGACTTCCTGGATGCCCGAGCAGGATATCATCAGATCCCTCTTTATCCCCCGGATCAGGAAAAGACGGCATTTATCACTCCGAAGGGAGTTTATTGTTACAAAGTGATGCCGTTTGGACTGAAAAACGCCGGGGCAACATACCAAAGGCTGATGAATCGGATGTTCAAAAAGCAGATCGGCAACACCATGGAGGTCTACATAGACGATATGCTGGTGAAGAGCAAACGGAGTTGTGATCATCTGACAGATTTGGCGGATACCTTCTCCACCCTCAGGGAGTATGGGCTGAAGCTGAATGCGGCGAAGTGCGTTTTCGGAGTGGAGTCAGGTAAATTCCTCGGATATCTGGTTAGTCAACGAGGAATCGAAGCCAACCCGGATCAGATTAAAGCAATCCTGGACATCCGGAGCCCTCGCACTGTCCGAGAAGTCCAGAAACTCACAGGGATGCTGGCTGCACTTAACCGTTTCGTCTCACGCTCCTCGGATAAATGCAAACCCTTCTTTGGAGCAATCAAGAGTGCTGGGAAGAATATGTGGAGCCAGGGGTGCGAGGACGCCCTGGCTGGAATCAAAGAATACCTAAGGACTCTTCCAACCCTGTCCGTCCCCATCCAGGGGGAGATGTTGTTCCTGTACCTGGCAGTATCTGAGTTTGCGGTAAGCGGGGTACTTATCCGTGAGCATGAGCACCGCCAGAAGCCGATTTACTATATAAGCAAGGCGCTCCTGGATGCAGAGACAAGATATCTACCCCTGGAGAAACTGGCTCTGTCCTTGGTCACCACTGCAAGGAAACTGCGGCATTATTTCCAGGCGCACCCAATCACCGTCTTAACCGATCAGCCCTTGAAAGCAATCTTGAGAAAGGCGGAACTCTCCGGAAGGATTTCCAAGTGGGCAGTGGAGTTGGGGGAGCACAACATTCATTTCAAACCCCGAACTGCGATAAAAGGTCAGATATTGGCAGACTTCATAGCTGAGTTTTCAGGAGAGCATCCCGTTCTAGAAGCACCGCCTCCTCCCGACTTAGCGTCTCCAACGAATTATGAAGGATCGCCATGGCTTTTGTGTGTGGACGGTTCATCAAATAGTAAGGGGTCCGGAATCGATGTCTTGCTGACCTCTCCAGATGGGATTATTGCGGAGCAGGCCGTTCGGCTGGGATTCAAGGCTTCGAATAATGAAGCTGAATACGAGGCACTCATCTCAGGACTTCGGTTAGCTGAGGCGACTGGAGTTACCGATTTGATCGTGCATTGCGATTCTATGCTGGTAGTCAATCAAGTCAACGGAGAGTTCGAAACGAGGGACCCTAGGATGAAGGCGTACCATCACCAGGCGACGACCATAATCCAAAGGTTCGGCCGGTTTGAAATCAAACAAGTGTCCCGCGACAAGAACACACATGCCGACGCCCTGGCTTGTCTAGCCTCGGCGGTGGACTCCTCCCAGTCGCGCAGGATCACCATTGAATATCTTCCACATCCTGCATAGACCATGCTCCCGAGGCGATGGTCATCCAGGACGCACACAAGCCGCCCAGTTGGATTGATCCCTTTGTCAGGTTCCTAACAACAGGAGATCTCCCGGAGTGTTCAAAGGAAGCAAGGAAGATAAAACTCAAAGCTCCAAGATTTTGGGTCTCTCCGGATCAGAAGCTGTATCGGAGGTCTTTCTCAGGGCCTTACTTGCTATGCGTCCAAGAGGACCAAGTACAAGACCTTCTCTATGAGGTACATGAGGGAATATGCGGGGGGCACTCTGGGGGGCGATCTATGGCACACCGCATCATGTCTCAGGGATATTGGTGGCCGCAAATGCAAAAGGATGCGCGCGCATACGTCCAAAAGTGCGACCAGTGTCAGAAGTTCTCCCCTGCAATCAGGCAACCCGCGGGGGACTTACACCCCCTGACCAGCCCTTGGCCATTCGCCCAGTGGGGGCTCGATTTGGTTGGACCCCTGCCTAAGGCTCCGGGAAATAGGAAGTTCCTCATTGTGGCCACAGATTACTTCACCAAGTGGGTAGAGGCGGAGCCGTTGAGTCATATCCGCGACATAGATGCCAAAAAGTTCGTCTGGGAGAACATAATCATCAGGTTTGGGATTCCCCGGGCACTGGTGTCGGATAACGGGACTCAATTCACCGGCGGGCGCTTCAAGTCTTTCTGTGAGCAACTCGGGATCCGTAATTTCTACTCCACCCCTGCCTACCCTCAAGCCAACGGGCAGGCAGAGGCCTCCAACAAGACAATTATCAATGGGATCAAGAAGAGGTTGGAGAAAGCCAAGGGAAAATGGGCGGAAGAACTATTAAACATTTTGTGGGTGTACAGGACCACCCCTCGGTCCTCGACAGGGGAAACCCCATACTCCCTGGCATACGGAATGGAGGCAATCATACCCCTCGAAGTAGGGCTCCCGACCATAAGGACCCAAGCTTTCGACGAAGGGGGGAATGACCGTCAACTTGGATTGGAGTTGGATCTAGTGGAAGAAAGAAGGGAGGCAGCCGCCCTGAGGATAACTAAGTATCAAGAGAAGATTTCCCAACTATACAACAGGAGGGTCAAAGCGCGAGAATTCCGAATAGGCGATCTGGTCCTCAGAAGGGTAACGGCCAATACCCGTGATCCAACAGAGGGAAAAATGGGACCTAACTGGGAAGGGCCTTACAAAGTGATATCAATCGGGGGCACCGGGTCGTACAGATTAGAAGGCATGGATGGAAAACTTGTAATGCGACCATGGAATGTTATGAATCTAAAGAAATATTACTTTTGAAGTATTCTCTCCCTCAAGTGCTTGCCAACGACAAAGATAAAGGGCAAGGCCCTGGGGGCAGAGTTCAAGGACTCCTGTCCCCGAAGCAAACACAGGAGCAAGCCTCCTGCAAGGGCAAGGCCCTGGGGACAGAGTTCAAGGACTCCTGTCCCCGAAGCAAACACAGGAGCAAGCCTCCTGCAAGGGTAAGGCCCTGGGGACAGAGTTCAAGGACTCCTGTCCCCGAAGCAAACACAGGAGCAAGCCTCCTGCAAGGGTAAGGCCCTGGGGACAGAGTTCAAGGACTCCTGTCCCCGAAGCAAACACAGGAGCAAGCCTCCTGCAAGGGTAAGGCCCTGGGAACAGAGTTCAAGGACTCCTGTCCCCGAAGCAAACACAGGAGCAAGCCTCCTGCAAGGGCAAGGCCCTGGGGACAGAGTTCAAGGACTCCTGTCCCCGAAGCATATACAGGAGCAAGCCTCCAGGAAGGGCAAGACCCTGGGGACAAAGTTCAAGGACTCCAGTCCCCGAAGCAGACACAAGAGCATGCCTCTTGAATGGGCAAAGCAGCCCCGAAGACAGTTCCAAAAAAAAAAAAAAAAAAAAGAGAGCAAAACATTACTGTACACAGAAAAAAAAAAAAAATACTCATGATTTATTTCAAGAAGGGGCTTTGCGTCCCCAAAGGCTACAAAAGAAAGTAAAAGGGGTACAATCAAAAAAGAAAGACTTTCATCTGGCTCCAGGCATCTCCAGAACATCAGCCGAGGGCGAGTCAGCAAAAAATTGTTGAGAAGCTTCTGGAGCAGGCAGGAGAGGTACTTCGGCAACAGGGAGGTCTTGGGCAACTTGAGGATCAGGAGCATGGTCCGACGGGGCGTCCTCGGACAAATCCACTATCACTGCCTCGGGCAGATCCGCCGAGACTTGCACCGGCGTTGGGACCTCATCCTCGGCAGCAATTTCTGCTTCGGCCCGTGCCATCTCTGCCGAGGGCACGTACTTGTGCATTTGGAAGAGCGGGGAGTCTGACGGGATTCCAGCAGACTGGAGCGCCTCGTCCCACCCTTTCTTGAAGAACTCCTTGCTGTTTTCCTCAAGAGCAGGGAGCACGTCATCGGCGAACTCTTCCCGCAGTTGCTCCTCCGATTTTCTGTTCAGTGCCTCGGCTCTGATCCTGTCCAGCTCCTGGGTGAGAGCCAGACAGCTTTCCTCTGAGCCTACCGCCCTCTCCTCCGCAGCAGAAAGCCGCCGCGTCTGCTCGGTTATCCTCCCCTCAGCATCGGCAAGGGCAGCACTTAGCTTTTCAGCGCCAACCTTAGCCGACTCGGCATCCTTGAGGAGTTGCTCGATTTGAGCAGCCTGCCCCGCCAGGGTAGAGTCCCTGGCAGCTACATCCTCCATTGCTCGGGCGAGGGCCCCCTCCGCCTCCTCCTTCTGCTCTCGGGCCCTCTGGAGGTCCATCCTAGACCCGTGGTACCGGGCAGCTATTATGGATATCTGCTGGGTAGCCTGCAAAGGAGGGAAAAATGTGTCACAAAAATGGAAGCAAGAGAGAAGAAACCAAAGCAAAAATGAACTTACCACCAGGGAATTCTGGATGATGGAGCGGAACAACACGTTCGTTGAACGCCCCCTGTGAGCCGCCATGTCAGCCTCGAAATGCAGTGTCTCACTCACTGCATTGGCGACATGAGGATCCAGCAAAATGGAATCATCGACCCTGATCACTCGGTTCATGTGATCAGTGGCTCGGGGATTCCACTCCGCGGCCTCCACTGTCGGCGGAAGGGAAGGGGGAGTCTGATGCTGCTGTTGTTGCTATTGTTGTTGTTGTTGTCGTGGCTGTTGCTGTTGTGGAGGAGCAGGGGGTAACCCACGGCCTCTCCCGCTTTGCTGCTGAGCGGAAGGTGCCCTGGATCCCCGGCCGAGGCCATCGTGCCGATGCTTGACCCTTCTCTCCTCCTCCACCTGAGGATCCCGGTCACGTACTTGACCCCGGCTTAGAACTCTTGAGGTTGGGGTGGAACTGGTCCCCGCAGATGAAGCGCCGTCAGTCGATCCACGACCCCTCCCGGCTGCAAGTGCTTGCCTCTGCCTCAGGAACCCCAGGTCGATGCGAGGCGTGCTGGACATCGCGACCTCGAGGGCGTCCTCGGCGTCTAAGGATTGAAGAACTTGGAAGTCTGGCCACAAGTCTCCTCCCGAAGTCCCCACCTCGGCGTCCGAAGGAACAACGTCCTCTCTGACCCTGAGCTCTTCAGCAACTCCCTCTACCTCTGCCTCCGAAGCCCGATCCGGGTCTTCCTCCAAGTTTTCCTCAACCTCTAACCTCTCCGCCTGATCGAAGAGTTCAGACCACCGCGAAGGCTCAAAAGGCTGAGGAAGCTGTGAAAATTTCTTATACCCGGGGGTATAATTCAGCAGGATGTGGGCAGCCCGGCCAAACCCGTCGTCACCCGTGAATCTCCAAACCGTGATTAGGTCGGCAAAGTTCACCAGCGACCGAGGGGGAGGAGCTGTTTCCCGAGCAGGAATATCTGCACAAACAAGAAAGTAGTCATGAACAATGGAAATCTGGAGAACGAAATAGTAAACCAGAAGGAATCGACGTACTTGTCGTTCTCCACTCCAGGGGGCATAACAAGTCGTTATACTCGGGACCAACACCTCTCTGCCAAGATCCCTTGAAGATAAGAATATCATCCTTGTACCCCTTGTCCGAGTCGAGAAGATGGGTTACAAGGTACATGGAGGGGTCCCTGGTTTTGAGGTAGAAGTGTTGGTGAGGCATGACTCTCAGGAGGGAATAACAAAAAAGGAGATCGTTGAGCCCAATATTTACCCCGAGGCGCCTATTGAGCTCTAAGACCCCTATGATTATTCGGAAGACATTGAGGCAACATTGCCCGGGGAAGAGGCGGAAATGAGAGAGGAACTGAAGAAGTAAGGGGGTAAAGGAAACCTAATTCCTCCCTCTATTATGGCCTTAGTATAGAAGGGCATGGCATCCTCGGCCCCGAGGGTAGAAGAGTGCACCACCAGGTCATAATCCTCTACGTCTACGCTCAGGGGAATGCCGTACTTGGCCCTAAACCTATTGATCTGCTCATCGCCCTTTACTTTATACTTCCCCGACCCCGAAGAACCAGCCTAAGGATTCTCGGGAGCAGGGCGACGACGAGACATCTCTAAAAAAGTGAGAAAGAAGAGGGTATTTGTTCTTGGAAATCCCTGAGGAAGTTTTCCGAGGGTTAAATTACTACGAATCAACCGGAGACACCTCCAGTCATCGGAAAACAAAAGGATAGGAGGAAGATACTGGAACTCACCCGAATGTCAAAACGGAGTTTTTTCTGGAAAACCTTAAAGCGACTCCTTCCAGAAAGTTCAGAAGCAACAATGGGTCTGCTGGCTTTAAGACTTTTTTAAGGAAGAATGGACAATCGACGATAGTAGAAGAAACAAATCTCCGGCGAAGATTCAAGAAGAGGCTCTCTTGAGGAAGTTCGGAATGGCAAAATGAGGAAAACGGAAGAGGAGACCCCTTTATATAGAGGCAATTTTCATCATTGGGCGCGAAAAACGAAACGACGCATTTAATGCGCACGACATCCCGTGCCGGGGAAAACGGCTCGAGGTAATGATGAAGCAACTGTGGTGGTTGGGAAACCCTTCGTCTCCTTACGACGCGTGCCCTCGGTGTCAGAAGATCGAAGGCTGGGGGGCAGTTGATGAGACTTTTCTGAAATACTCTATGATGAAGACACGTGTTCTCGGTATTACTAAAACACTGTTGCTAAGATCAAGCACCATCGGCTCACAAGACCCTCTCCCCCGAGGTACTCGGCATATAGGATCACGCATTCAGTATGTTTTGCACCGACACGTGGCCTCGGTCGGTGTCCCTACCTCGGTGCCGAGATGATCCTTACCTCGGTGCCGAGGCGTACCGTCCAGGACGCCTCCTCTACTCCAGGATAAGCTATTGACGTACAGGTCATTAGCCTAGGCTATTCTAGGCTATTCATCATAACCTCGTCTTACACAAGTAATGTCAGAACGTGCTGGAATGCAGAGGTCACAGTCAATAGGGGATGGACGCGTGGCATATGATATCACATCGAAGACAGACAAACCGCATGCCGCTGCTGACACGCGACTTGGGAAAGCAAACAATTAATTGCACCATTCCCTTGATGAGACCGCATTCAATGCGGTAAGGTTCGGAAATGAAAGGCAATAAATGCTCTTAATACAGATCATTTATTGCATCCTCCCCAAGAGGAGCACATTGTACCGTCGGCATCCCGATGACCCAACATTGATTACTCGGGACCCCGAGCAGTTAATTAGAGAAGACATTCCTCATCAGAATCAATGCGTACGCTACCTGTACCTAATGATCACCTACTGACCACACTGACAGCAATCATGAGCTTTTGAGGTATAAATACTCCTTGCAAAAGGCAAGACGGGTATGCAACAACAAACTCTTTACTACAATATACATTCAGTGTTTTCTCCTTCCTCTCTCTCACTCAAAGACTGACTAGACCGTCGGAGGGGATACGCCGAAAAACACTCCGGCGCGCTTCTAACTTGTTCTTCTTTGTTCCAGGATCCTCTTTCAGCCTTGCTGGATCGTTCTTCCGCTCCCCCAGGGTCTCCCGTTGCCATTCCAGGTTACTACCGGACCTCGCAGGCTGTTCCAAGCAGCGTGGCTGGTCACTCAACCGGTTCACTCGAAGTTCACCAAGGGAGAGATCTGTTCTCGTTTTTTATATTGTGCAGAATCTTGCACGCACATTATGTATACATTAATTTCATATATAAATATAATGATAAAATATGTATTTATACTTTTTTTAAAAAATTAAAAATGATAATTTTAAAAAATACAAATTAAAAATAAAAAAATATATATTTTTTCCATCTTATCAAGCACAAAAAAAAATAATCATTTTTATTTTTCATCCATCCAATCAAACACAAAAGAAGGAAAGTGTATTATTTTCCTTCTTTGAATGATAGAAAGTGTATTTCTCCTACTTTTTATCCCTTTTTCTTTTCATCCTTCCTACCAAACGGAGCATTAGAGTGGGATCGATGCTCCGTGGACTAAGGCTCACGGTTTTATTTCGTGTTTGGTGTGAATTGGAACTGAATACAAAACATCTGTAACACTTCCAACACATCAAATGATCAGATTTGTTGGACACGAGTGAATTTTTGTCCAAGAAATTTTTATGCTTGTCACTTTAGCAAGTCTGACAACATAGATTTGTCCTCACTAATTAAACATCAAACTCACCTATTGTGGGGTCTACTTTAATACCATCAATCCTTAAATAACTAAACAACATAAGCTGATAACAACTTAGGATTATTGTACACACCATTGTCTGCCATTGACACATCTTTCCTCAAACAAACAAGTTGGCAACCTTCATACAATGCTCAAACATGTCTGCTGCCAAAAACTATCATAAGCCATCTATTAAAAGTTGGAGGAGGCTAAGAGCACTTCTCTGATAATTCATCATGCTGGGTTCTTGGAGGCACAAGTGCCTGATCTTGAGTCTTCTTGCTTTTATTGTTCTATCAGAAGCTTCAAGATTGACCAAGGGACACTACTGGGAGCAAATGCTGCCCAAGAAGCTTCCAACTCCTTCTTCATCCCCCTCCAAAGGCTCAAATTCTGTGAGTGCATCATCATCCACAGCCATAGAAACCGAGCGAAATTGTCCTTTGTCCGGTGGGAAGGTCTAGTTTTGATTTACGA
Organism: Ilex paraguariensis; assembly: GCA_963454935.2. Taxonomy (NCBI): domain Eukaryota; kingdom Viridiplantae; phylum Streptophyta; class Magnoliopsida; order Aquifoliales; family Aquifoliaceae; genus Ilex; species Ilex paraguariensis. The sequence goes on from CAUOFW020002763.1 coordinate 12,106, forward strand.
TGTAGTAATCACCCTTTTTTCTGATGGTAGAAACAGACAATTTTAAACAGCAATGATTGAAAGGAAGGATGCAGGGTTTTTTGAATTTGATTCTTACTACGAGCACTAGAGCACAAAGGCATAAAAAGATTCATGTAGTCGATCTCAAAGGACAAGACTCAGTTGAATTGACTAGAGTATTCTTACAATTAGCTCGGTAGATGTCTTTGTGTATGAACTGTCTTGTATCGAATATGTATCATTTTGACATGATGTTCAGTACGGATGTAAACATTACCGGCTAGATGAGTTATTGCTGATATTTCAGGAAGGGCAAGGCTATTCAGGGAGTTGGAATTGATGAAGTGTGAGCTTCAATAGGTAACATAATGGAAATGTATCGGACTGCAAAATTCAACCCCTTCTATGGCCTCTAGGAGTTGTGAGCAGCATGGAACTTGAATCTTCCTTTGTAGCATATGTTTCGTAATTAGCATCTTCCTTTTGAATAAATTCACACAACTTAGTAGAGCAAAAGGGCTAGATTTTCACGGTGAGTAGGTAGGTGGTGAACTGATGAGAAATTGATGGTGTACACCTCTGAAAGTCTTCAAACAATGGAAACAATTTCCCAAACTTTTTACCTTTCTTGTTCTTGTGTAGTATGGTATTCGTATGGAATTGGGAAACTATACTTATTCTAACAATTGTTAAAGTCAACAAGTTTTTCATTGTTAAATAACAATACTACGTGACTAGAGCTAGTACTAGTCCGTTTAAGTTACTAGTATGTTTGTGGTATCAATTTCCTTTTCGGAAGTAAATGGATCTTGTAAATCAACAAGCAAACTGAACTAAATGTTGAGGTAAAATGAATCAAGTTCTTGAAGAGGATTTTGTGTCTGTGTCTGTGTGTTGGGGGGAGGGGGGGGGGGGGATGTTTGAAGAATATAAGATAATCACATGCTCATGAAAATCATTTTTGAAATGAAAGAAACGTACAATTAAAACTTAGTGAGATTCCGTATATTCTGCACTTATTTACCCAATCAATTGGAAATTCATGGGCTCTGAGATTCGTGGTAATTCAGTTTGAGACAATCAATTGTCTTCTCCTAAATGCAACGCCAAGAAAAAGAACGAAGATAAGGTCACTTGGATGGAAAATACTAGCGGATATGAAATTTCACCCATACTCTGCTAAGCCTGCTTTGGAACATATTTATTTCATTGCTGATGCAACTTGAAAATAGTATTATAGGAGTTGGGAAGAAGTGTGTAGATGTATTAAAGGAAGAAAGATCATCACAACAGTATTTGAAACACAGAAGGGCAATATTTCAAGTTATACAAGGCAAGAAGTTGCATAGAACTCAACTAGCCATATGAACAGAGCTATAAAACACACACAAGATATTTCCATCACATTTCTCCAACTGAAGAAGAACTATTAAGCATTAAACTGCAGAAGGGATCATCAGGTACGGCTATGCACATAACCATCATCTCCCACCAGCTACCTCCAAGATTATAAGTTCACTCATGCTATCAGGAACCGAGTTAATTGTGCTAGTACCAGCAGTGTATCCACAGACATCTGATCTCTCGCCAAGCAAGGACTTGGTCTCCTCTGTATTCAATTCAGTTTTAACCCATGGATGCTTTGTTATCAGTCTCAACCCCTCTAGTTCCATAGCTACTTCCTTCATTGAGGGCCTATCCTCCCCTTTTACATTTAAGCACCTTTTTGCTAGCATAGCAACTTCCCTGAGCTGCTCAATATTTCCATTGTGTACTAGATGATCCTCAAGAACCTGGAATAAGCGATCCTCGTTCACTGAAGAAATAAAATACATAGCTAGACTTCTCTGTTCCTCTGGCCTATCAAAAGATACTGCCTTCTGTCCAGTTAATAGCTCTACAAGGACTACTCCGAAGCTGTAAACATCACTTTTTTCGGTCAATTGGCTAGTATGCAAGTATTCAGGGTCTAAGTATCCAAGAGTTCCTTGCACCATTGTGGATAACTGAGTTTGATCCAGAGGAACCAACCTTGAGGCACCAAAGTCTGACACTTTTGCTATGTAGTTTTCATCTAAGAGGATGTTGGCAGACTTGATATCCCTGTGGATGATAGGGGTAGACGCTGCAGAGTGCAAATATGACAGCACTCCAGCAGTTTCTGCAGCTATCCTTAAACGGGTGTCCCAAGAAAGAGAAGATGCCTTGATTTTATTGTGTATGTGTTCAAAGAGGGTGTCGTTGTTAATGAATTCATAAACCAGTAATGGGATTTGTGTCTCCAAACAACAACCCAACAGTCTGACCACATTCCTGTGGTTGATTTTGGAGAGAATCACCACCTCATTGATGAACTGCTCAATTTGGGATTGATCCACTATTTTTGACTTCTTGATGGCAACTATACTGTTGTCAGTTAAGCATCCTTTGTATACTGTGCCAAAACCTCCTTGTCCGATGATTCTCCTTTCTTCATAGTTGTTGGTCGCCACCTCAATCTCTTCTACGTTGAAAATTTTAATTGTACCACTTGATCCTTCTGGTCCGGACAGTTGCTGTTGTAACATAAAGCCACCATTTTGCTGAAAAAACTTTTCTTTGAGCTTGATTAGTTTCTTTTTCTTCAGTCCCAAGTACAACCAAGAGCTAATCATGAGCAGCAGTACAATGCCCACAGAAATACCTGTAATTGCATTTAAATAGCAATAGAAAACCAAAAGCAATCTTATGCTTTCTGGTAAACAATTGTATACAACAGCAAAGAAGAAGGCAATTTCTGTTGCTAAAATAAGGAGGTTTCATCAATACCCTTCGTATAAAATTCAAGAATAATCAGCAATATCGTACTAAAAAGATGGATGCTGTAGGCCTACATGAACGAAAATTCAGTGGTCTTCTTGAAAAATCAAAATAATTTTGCCATTAACTACAAGCATGCCCTTGCTTCTGTGAGTATTAAATTCTATCTTAACATTCTGCAACGATGAAAAAGGGATTTAGCTTCCATTAAATGCTTAGGCTCAACAAGAAAAGTTCCTGTAAGCAATAACTTCCTCTAACTATGAATTAGGATCCGGATCCCCTTCAATATTTTGTTCCTCTATTTTTCTTCTTAGTAGAACACCCATCATATATTAATGAGAGATCAACTTATATGCAATGTGTCCCACTTAAATTTATGATAGGTGATCTAGAGAAAAATGGAGAAAATATGTATTAGAAAGGATTTTACTAAAAATGATACCGTTAAGATCATAACCATGATTCCTCTTCAAGTGTTACAAAGAACTTCATCTCTGTCACATCTTGCTAATAGATATAATAGGAAAAATGCAGCAACTAAACTCACCTACAGCAAACTTAATGACAAGTGACTGACCGCGGTTGGCAACGCAAGCATCTCCATCTTCGCGGCCATTGCCATGGTACCCCTTGGGGCAGGTACATGTATAACTCCCCATGGTGTTATTACAGCCTTTGGCAAATGTACAGTTATTGAGACTTTGATCTTGGCATTCATCAATGTCTGTATAACAATTTTAAGATCACTCGTCAAGAAAGCATAATCGTACAATGAGCATATATAAGTAATCATTCTGAATAACAGTCGTTACAGTAACGGTAACAGTATAACGGATGCGGAGTGAAACGAGCGTTACGTAATAATAACGAAAACCGAATGCGTATTTTTTTTTAACTCACAGCCTCCCATAAAACATGAATATTTATGTTTCAACTTAAAATCATGTATATATGAGTGTTTAGTGATTTTTAATACATTTTATTGTATCATAAACATGATAATAAAATATTATAAATATTAATAATATTTTTTAAGTCACTCTGCCATGATATCAATGACCTTTCCATTAGCAAAAATTGAACAAATGAAACGCACAATCTTCTTTTAAAATAATTAATGAATTATGGAACCACAAAATATTCATTAAAATAGGTAGTGCCTACAATAAAATTAGTTAATTGTGATATCCACGTAAACTCTATTAAAATAATTAGTAAACTCTATTAAAATTACTTAATTAAACACATACTTTATTTGACCAAAAACATATCTCAAACACATAATAGCCATATCTCAAAGAACAATACTATAGGGATCTTATTTAGGGACTTAATGATGTGGCTTCAATGCAACCATTAGATTAGTTGTGAGTTTCAATGTTAAATAGAGCCGACAACCAATCCAATGATTGTACATCATTGGATCTCTAAATAAGGTCCCCAAATAAGGTCCAAATAGCATTTCCTCATCTCAAAACACAACACCACTTCCTAAAAGACAAAAAAAAAAAAGAAAAAGCGGTGGGAATGGCTAGTATATCCAAAAGGAGCGATGCAAAGGATATGAAGTTTGGAACTCGTCTTGGAGGAGATCAACTTGTCTTTTATCGTCTAAAGAAAGCAGAGTGCATGCCCGAACAGAGGAGAGCACATATCCAATCATCAGTCAGGGGGACACAGTTCGAGTTTTGAGTCTTTCGACAGTTTGAACACTTGAACTTGATCAAAGTTCTGAAACCCAGCTCAAGAAGTCAAATCTGGTGTACAGGTGCATATTTAAGTTTTTTTTGAAAGATTTTCTAGATTTAAACCATATATTTGAGTGAAGGACGATGAGAGAAGTTGGCTAAATTGGGTTTTCAATGGAATCGATTTTTGGGGCTGAAATTTGAGTTTTATACTTGAATCAAATTTCGGGTTGTAACGGGTCAAAACGGTCGAGTTTACTCGTATCGTCCGTTACGCCCATTACAAGCGCATTACGGAGCTGTAACGGCGTTTACGGCAGTGAAATTTTTTAATTTTTTCTATCCATTATATTGGACTGTAACAGAATCAGAGCACCTATTCATTGAGAGCTGTTACAAGTGATGCACTATTCATTGAGATAACAGCCTTTAATCGTCCCAAATGGGTATGAGATGCTTATATTCCTGCAGCTATCGGGGGCCGGGGCAGTCGGGCTTAGCTATAACTGTTGTCGTTCGATTAGCAGTTGATGTTGAGGACAACACCAATGCAAGAGTGAGTTGCACTAGCATCATTTGAAAGCCCATGGTCACTAATTTCTCCTGGTGGTGAAGTTTTTTTCGAATATAGAACTGGCGGGACTCTAGATGGCTCTACGGCCCCCAGACTGACACATGGAAATATGGAGCCGTTTTGATGTCAAAAAGGCGTCGAGGAGATAAGCCAAGATATGGTGTCCCAGGGGAGCCGAGTACGAAAACTGACACCGTTTTTTATACTATGTGACCTCTCATTTATGGCAGAATGAGTGATGGTGACAAGGCTATTAATGAGCGTCTGCGAGCGCTTGCATTCTGAGAATCTAGGCCTACCATCATGATGGCTAGACATTGATGGCTACTACGCCGAGTATATACGATCGGCTCTCTCTAAGGAACTGTTCCCCCGAGTATTCAATACTCAGTAGCGGGTGTCACGCCAATTTGAGGGATGTGGATACTCGGGAAAGGACGTAAATACTCGGCATGGTGTCGAACACTCGTCCCATCGTCCTAGCATTAAGTAGGAGAAGACTTGCGTGGAGAACACTCATTGCGCGAGGAGTGGCTTGTCAGACATTAAATGTCTAGATGGGACTGGAGGTCTTTGGAAATCATTGCAACTTTAGGTATAAATACTCCTCAGAAAAATGAACAAAGGTACGCAAGATTGAACCAGAAAAATATTATTCATTGAGCTTGAGCCTCAAATCTTGAGACTGACTTAAGCTTCGAAGGGGGTAAGATGGGTGTTCACCTGACCCCCTTTTTCTGACCCTGTGATTGTTTCAGGTTCATCAGGTTGGAGGTCGCTATCTCAAACTATTGTAGGAATTATCCCGTGTAATTTGGCACCGTATGTGGGAATTTGAGCATCTTTCCCCGTAGTGATCGCCACATGGTGAACACTTGATCTCAGGGTGAAGGAACGAATGTGCATGTAAGGAACGCAGAGGCCGTCTGGCTTCCAATGGTCCTAGAACCGGGTCCCTTGACCTAGTCAGGAGGAGAGGAGTATTCCTCACAACGAACGCTCCCTATAAATCAAGGCTCTGGGGATCATGACCTCTTAGCTCGTGATATCATCAAGATGGTGGAGAAGTGGATGGGCAAACGGATTAAGCAACTTGAAAAGGAAAACGGCAAGGTCCGGTGACGGCTTAATGATTTTGAGTAATCAACGAGTGCGAGTGGGTGGAGTCGCGGATGCGAAGACCAGGGCCTTAGTCAAAACCTCTCTAGGTATCCAAAGCAGAAGGCCTCTAAGAAAATCTGGCTGAGGCATTCTCCTGAGGAGCGTGATCGTCAGAGTGGGTGGTTGGTCCCCAAGGTGTACAAATTCTTCCTTGAACAACTGGTACGAGACGGACATCTCGGGGAATTCATCGTTAGGGGGGCTCCTGGAGGATCGACGAGGGAAGGAGTTGAGGTGTCTACTGAGGTGGCGCCCGTGATTGATGTCATACATGCTTGCACCATGGAAAGGCCAACATATAAGTCCCTCCGTGCTGAGCTTCAAAAGGTCTCTCAAGCAGTCAGGGTGGAAGAGTGGGGTGAAGAGCGACCCCCCAAGAAGCCGCGAGGTAGTGCCGATGTTATTCAGTTTTTTGATGCCGACCTCGACGAGGTAGTCCTTCCCCATAAGAATGTATTGGTGATCACTTTGCGGGTCAAAAAATTTGATGTCAAGAGAATCTTGCTAGACTTGGGCAGTTCTTCCGAGGTGATGTATGATCATCTCTTCCGCAAAATGAGGTTTTCACAAGGAGATTTGGAACCCGTAAAGACCCCCCTCATCGGCTTCAATGGTTTCAGCACCCTCCTCTTTGGGAAGATCACCCTTATGGTGCACGCGGGGATTGTGACCACTCCAGTTGAGTTTGTAGTGATAGACTCTGACTCTCCATACAACGCTATTATGAGAAGGGCATGGTTGCATGCGATGAAGGCAGTCCATTCGTCCTATCACCGAAAAATCAAGTTCCCTACACCACAGGGCATAATGGAAGTCTAGGGTGATCCGGTGTCGATGAAAAGCTGTTTTTATGCTGTAGTAAAGACTAGAGTTAGAGGCCGAAGTTGGGAGCGTGATCCCAAAGCTGTGGTTGCCAAATAGTGATCACAGAATAGTCGGCTGAGAGTGGATTAGCCCATTACAAAGCCGGCCGACCGGTCTACCGAAGCCTTGGTCAAAATTCTCCTGAGCCTAGATATCGATGAGAGGTACTTTTTGATAGAGGAGTCGCTCAACGATGCTGAGAAGATTGATATGGCTTCATTCCTACGCCAGAATTTTGACATCTTTGCATGGACCCCGGCCAAGATGACAGGGATAAACGCTGAGGTGATGACCCATCGGCTCCATGTGGACCCATCATTCAAACCCGTTAGGCAGAAGGCTCAGAGAACGATGCCTCACCATGCAAAGGCCGTAGATGAAGAGGTTGACAAGTTGTTGGGGGCCAAATCTATTAAGGAAGTACAGTTTTTCTCAGTGGTTATCCAACATGGTGTGTGCCAAGAAGAAAAAGGGAAAATGACGAGTTTGTGTGGACTTCACGGACTTGAACAAGGCTTGCCCCAAAAATGAGTATCCCTTACCCATTGTTGATCAGCTAATGGATGCAATTGCCGACCACAAGCGAATCACCTTTATGGATGCTCAAGTGGGGTATCACCAGATTCTCTTACATGAATCAGACCAAGAGAAAATGGCATTCATTACGCCCCTAGGGTATCTACTGTTACACAATGATGCCCTTTGGGTTAAAGAATGCAGGGGCAACTTACCAACGTTTGACGAATAAAATTTTCAAAGAGCAACTCGACGAGACAATGGAGGTGTACATTGATGATATGTTTGTTAAAAGCAGAGAGAGCGCCGACCATCTCCATGATCTCAGGACGACGTTTGCCATCCTCTAGAAGTATGGCTTGAAGTTGAATGCCTCGAAATGCGCTTTCGGGGTAAGCTCAGGAAATTTTTGGGGGTATTTAGTCACTCATAGGGGTATTGAGGCGAACCCCGAGCAGATACAAGCAATACAGAACGTCCAGGCGCCTAGAACTAACAAGGATATCCAGAAATTGACTGGAATGTTGGCTGCCCTTAAGCGATTTATTTACAAGTCTTCCGATAAGTGCAGACCATTGTTTACCAAGTTGAAGGGGGCAACTAAAGGAGTAGGGATGAAGAGTGTGGTCGAGCTCTCGAAGAATCAAGGGGTATTTGAAACATCCTCTAACATTATCCGTCCCGGCGGCTGGGGAAGTGCTTAACCTTTACATATAGGTATCTGAAGGAGCCATGAGTGGAGCCCTGGCTAGAGAAAGTGAAGGAGCCCAAAGACCTGTATACTTCGTGAGCAAGACTTTGCTTGACACTGAGACGAGGTACTCTCCAATGGAAAAATTGGTTATGGCATTAGCAATCTCGACGAGGAAACTTCGACACTATTTTCAGGCTCACACCATAGAAGTCTTGACAGATTGGCCTTTCAAGCCAGTACTTTACAGAGCCGATATTTCAGAGAGGGTTTCCAAATGGGCTGTAGAGCTTGGGGAGTTCGAAATCAGGAATAAACCTCACACTTCGATAAAAGGACAAATCCTTACAGACTTTATCGCCGAGTTCTCTGCGTCCAAGCCTCCACAAGAGACGTTGGCTCTAGGTGATGGTGTTTGGGACCTTCATGTTGATGGATCCTCGAACGCAAGGAGGGCAGGGATACGTGTAGTACTGGCCAACTCAGATGAATTCGTCATAGAAAGGACAATCAGATTAATGTTCAAGGCATCCAATAATGAGGCCGAGTATGAGGCGCTATTGGCAGGACTTGACGTTGCATCCTCGGTCAGGGTCAGACACCTTCAGGTCTTCTGTGATTCCCAGCTGGTTGTGAACCAGGTCAAGGGGACTTCGAGGTCCGGGATAACAGAATGAAGGCGGATCATCAGAAGGCAAAATCTAGAATTGAGAAGTTAGAAAAAGTAGAAATTTTCTAGATTCCTAGAGATCATAACACCCACGCGGACGCATTGGCATGTCTTGGCTTCGGCATTGGCCTCAGAGGTAACTCAGCGCATCATCATTGAAAATCGAGAAAGTTCGAGCATAGATGAAACAAAGGATGAACCAGGTGTTGCCAGCTCTAATAACGGCACCATCGGGATGGATGAACCCCATTGTTGCATACCTAACAGAAGGAGTGCTCCCCGAAGATATCAAAGAGGCTAGGAAAATTAAGCTCAAAGCTCCTAGATTTTGGATGTCAGCCGATCAGCAGTTATATAGGAAATCATTTTCAGGACCACTTTTGCTTTATGTCCCCGAGAATAAAGTGGAGCCTTTGCTATATGAAATCCATGAGGGTGTATGTGAAAGTCACACGGGGGGAGGTCTCTCGCGCACCGAGCAATGACGTAAGGATATTGGTGGCCGTACATGCAGAAGGACGCCAAGAGTTATGTTCGAAAATGTGACAAATGTCAGAAGTTTGCCCCCATTATCCGGCAACCAGCAGGAGATTTGAACTTGCTGACCTTGGCCGTTCTCTCAGTGGGGGATGGACATTGTCGGACCTCTCCTGAGGTCCCCATTAGGCAAGAAATTCTTGTTGATGGCAACTGATTACTTCACCAAATGGATCGAGGTCGAGCCCTTGAGCCGTATTCGGGATGTGGAGATGAAGAAGTTCGTATGGCAAAACGTTATCACCTGGTGTGGAATCCCTCGGGCTATCGTTTCTAACAATGGGACTCAATTTAACAGTGGCCCATTTAGAGAGTTTTGTTCAGGGTTTGGAATACATAATTACTATTCCACGCTAGCCTATCCCCAGTGTAATGGACAAGCTGAGGTTTTCAACAAAACCGTGCTGGTAGGAATCAAGAAGAGACTTGAGGAGGCAAAAGGGAGATGGACGGAGAAATTACCAACGTGTTATGGGCCTATAGGACCACGCCGAGGACATCGACAGGAGAAACCCCTTACGCCTTGACATATGGGGTCAAAGCTGTTATCCCATTAGAGGTGGGGACTCCCAACAATACGAAGCCAAGCCTTTGAGTTGGGAAACAATAACCAAGTGCTCGATAAAGATCTCGATTTAGCTGATGAAAGGAGGGTGTTGGCATCCATCAGGCTGGCAAGGTACCAAGGGGAATTGTTGAAGAAACATCAGAAGAAGGTCCGAACGAGAGATTTCCAAGTCAGAGATTTCGTACTACAAAAAGTGGTTGGCAATGCTCGCGAACCCACTGATGAAAAATTGGGTCCCAACTAGGAGGGTCCTTACAAAGTGGTCTCTGTGGGGGGCACAGACGCATATAGATTGCAAAGTATGAACGGTGATGATGTAATCTGGCCATGAAATGTATCGAATTTACAGAAATACTACTACTAAATTGGATTTCAGGTTTTGCTTATGGTTGTATTAACACGAGCCAAGCGCTCGGTCGTTAAAGATACGGCCCCGAGGGGTATAAGACTCCACCTTTGGAGCAACACCTTCAAATTATTAACATGAGTCAAGTGCTCGGTCGTTAGGGGTACGACCCCGAGGGGTGTAAAACTCCACCTTTGGAGCAACACCTTCAAATTATTAACGAGCCAAGCGCTCGGTCGTTAGGAGTACGATCCCGAGGGGTGTAAGACTCTACCTTTGGAGCAACGCCTTCAAATTATTAACATGAGTCAAACGCTCGATCGTTAGGGGTACGACCCCGAGGGGTGTAAGAATCCACCCTTGGAGCAACGCCAAATTATAAACAAGTCAAGCGCTCGGACGTTATATGCTCGGTCCCGAGGGGTTCTAAGACCCAAAAGCAAGTTGACTAGCAATTTCTCTTTCCTTAAAGATTCGATGTGAAGCCTTGTTATTTTAGGTCTACCTTTCATACTACTTCAGGAGGTCATTACTGACTTCTAACATCAAAGTCGTTTCCTAGAAACAAAGAACACGCGTAGAAAAAAGAAGTTTCATTACATTCAAAAAGGGGCTTTGCGTCCCTGAGCATACAAAGAATTACAAAACACAAGCACTGGACATAGAAGTTGTTCAAACCCAACAGCTGCGAAGAGCCCTCGGCTTCTTCCTCCCGGTTTCTCCCCCATCGAGGCTGCCACACCGCCTTTGTAGTTCCTCTCCGACCCTCAATATCTCGTCCAGTTCAGTATCGTGTACTCCAGTAATGATAGGGGACGGAGGAAGAGGAAAATCATCTGCTTGTTCGGCAGATGGCAAAGATAGAAGGGCAGGAAAAGGCTGGTCAGAACCATTATTAAGGGTGATGGGTTTTTCACCCTCGGCCCCGGCTGCCCCTTCTGCTTGAACTTGCTCACCGGGTTAGCTTGGACTTGTTCCTCCAGAACTTCATCATCGACCTCACCTCGGAGGCTCTGCATGGAAAACAAGTCTGAGCCGGCCTCAACATGGCAGGCGCAAAAGGGCAGTGTCCCAACCTTCTTTGAACTCCTTTTTTCTTGGCCTCCTCAAAGGCGGGAACCATTTGGTCCTGGGTGGCCAACCACACCATTTGGCATTTTGATTGTTCCCCCCCGCATTCTCTTCTGTCAGGGAGTCCACCTTGGCAGTAAGTTCATTAATTACGGACTTAGACTCCTGCAGCTTGACCTCGGCAGAGTAGACTCGCAGCTCATATTCTTCGACCTTCTTAATCACCGCAGCCTCACCCGCCTTCGTCTTTTCCAACTTGGCATCGGGGGCATCTCGTTGGTGTATGAGCTCAGCGATGTGCCGAGTCTGGTCGCTGAGGGTCCTCCCTACCTTGAGGATGTGCTCATCTTTAGCAGTCATCGCTCACTCGGTGTCCTTCGCCACTTGCTTGTACTCTAAAAAATGCTCGATGATGGCCCCCACCTGCTGGCTAGTCTGAAAAGAGAAAGGACTGTTAGAAACAAACAAAGTATGGGGCAAGGAACACTCGGGAAGGTGTTGCACTTACCACCAAGTTGCATTGGATGGTGCTCATCAGAAGCCAATTGTCTGTATAGCCTTTATACACTGTCATATCAGCTTCAAACTAGAACGTCCCCGCAACGACAAGGGCCACCTCAAGGGACTGGAGGATGGAGTCGGCCTCCAAGATAGGACGGCCCCTTTTGGTCTCAGCCCGGGGAGCCCATTAGACAGATACGACCGGGCCCAGGGTGTCATGTTGACGCTTCACTCGGCGCTCTTCTGACTCCTCAGATTCCTGGGCACGCTGATCCCTTTGCTGATCTCCAGAAGGGGGGACTTGGTGAGATGGGGGCCATTGCCTCTGCGGCGGGACCGGGTCCCTAGATGGCTGAGGACGCGACGACAGCGGAGGTGGTTGTCGCCGAGGAGAGCTCGGCGGCGGAATGATTGGTGCCTTGTTGGAGGGCCCTACCAACTCAGCAAGCCTGACTCTCCTGGCTGTTGTGGCGGCCTCCATAGTGGCAATGGTGATTGGCGGTGGGTTGAATATTTCTTTAGATGTGGGGGGCTCAGGAAGAGGGTGCTCCGACTCTTCTTCAGAATCTTCCCCGGACTCTTCCTCTTCTGACGAGGAATGGTCTTCCCAAAGAGAAGGGTTGAATGGAAAGGGAATCTGGGAGAATCTGCTGTAAATCGGCACGTAGCCAAGCAGGGTATGCGCTGCTCGCTCAACGGGGTCACAGGACCAAATTCTTAGGAGGTCGACAAATCTGACTTGAGACCTCAAGGGTTGAGTAACATCCCGGCGATATCCTTCTGCAAAGACAAATAGTCGAGGTCAGTACCAGTGATAGCGAGATCAGTACAAGTCTAGAAAAGGGGAAAACACACCTTCATCTCTCAGCATCTTAGGACAGTACAATCCGACATACTCGGGCCCTTATCCCTTCTCCCAACTACCGCCGAGCATATCATATCGTCTATATATCCCTTGTCCGAGTCGGGCATGTAGGTTACCAGATATATCAAGGTATCTCAAGCCTGGAGATAATACATTCCCCCGGCAACTAACCTTTGGTCATAGCAGAACAAAATTTTATCTACTCCTAGGTCTGTCCCCAATCGAGCATTTAAGGCGACTATGCCCATCACAATCCTAAAGAAATTAACCCTGCATTGAAGGGGAAAGAGCTTCAATTGCATCAGCATCTTCAGTAATAGGGGGTGGAGAGGGAAGATCAACTCTCCTTCTATGATGACCTTTGTCCAAAAAGGCATCATGTCTGCACTTCTCATATCCCTCTTATGGTGGGTGGGCTTAAAAGGGAAGGCGAGGTCAGGCTCAAGGATGTGGTATCTAACCCTAAAGGCTTGGATGTTCTCGTTAGTCACTTGGGTTCTCCTCAACTTGGGGTTCGCCCTAGCCCTAACAGGTGCCTCCCCCCTTGGCTCTACCGATTTTGGCCATTAGTGGGTATTGAAAGGGAGAAATGTAGAAGAAATGAGAAAGAAGCTTGAGAAGGATTACTTACAGGGAAACGGTTTTCGAAGAGGGAACTCGGAGAAGAACAAAGGAGTGCTTGGGGGCTGATTGCTAAAGGGAATCTAAGGATGCAAAAGTTCTGAAAAGGCATAAAGACCTCCTATTTATACTATTTTTCAATAAGTGGGAAACGAGAAGTTGAGCCATCATTAAGGAATTTGAAGGGGGTGGCACCAGACGTACAAGTAATCGTCACTATTAATGAGGCGTGTTTATTAAGCCTCCAATCTCTTCACGTCACTTGTCCCACGCTGCAAAAAAAATGGAGGCTAGGGGCAATTGGTGGGACTCTAGGTGGCTCTACGGCCCCCAGACTGACACGTGGAAAGATGGAGCCGTTCTGATGTCCAAAAGGCACCGAGAAGATAAGCCGAGATATGGTGTCTCGGGAGAGCCGAGTACAATAGCTGACACCACATTTAATACGATGTGACCTCTCATTTATGGCGGAATGAGTGATGGTAACAAGATTATTAATGAGCGCCTGCATTCTGAGAGTCTAGGCTTACCATCATGATGACTACTACGCCTAGTATATACGATCGACTCTCTCCAAGGAACTGTGTTCTCAAGTATTCAATGCTCAGTAGCGGGTGTCACACCGATCTGAGCGATGTGGATACTCGGGAAAGGACATAAATGCTCGGCATGACGCCGAGCACTCGTCCTATCGTCCTAGCATTAAGTAGGAGAAGACTTGAGTGGAGAACATTCATTGCGCGAGGAGTGGCTTGTCAAACATTAAATGTCCAGATGAGATTGGAGATCTTTGACAATCATTACAACTTCAGGTATAAATACGTCTCAGAAAAATGAACAAAGGTACACAAGATTGAACCAGAAAAATATTATTCATTGAGCTTGAGCCTCAAATCTTGAGACTAACTTAAACTTCCGAGGGGGTAAGTCAGTTGTTCACCTGACCTCACTTTTTTGACCCTGTAATTATTTTAGGTTCATCAAATTAAAAGTCACTATTTTAAACTATTACAAGAATTATACCGTTTAAGAACAATATTTTGTGCGCTTTGGTCATGTTGTAGGCACTCCGGGAAAGAAAAAGTCACCTCAGTGGGACATGGTTACATAAATGTTCTTAGGGGAATACACTGTAGATAGTCAACCGATTGAATATGGACCGTGTCACAATGCGATTAAAAAATTAATCCGATTCATATATTCTGGTGGATATCAATATTTCGACAATCAGAATAAAATGACTTTAAATAATTTTTCATAAAATAACTAAGAAAAATTTGGAGGTCAATCATTTTATATAGACTTGTTTGGACTTAAATTTGTTAAAGAAACTTATTTGTTATAAAATCTATTTTTCGTCAATTTTATCGAACTATCTCTTCTCATAAGAAGTGAAATAAAAGTAAAAATTAAAATTTTTTAAATTTTAAGAGTTTGACTAATATTAAAATTTTTTTTCTCTCATATATATATATATACATAAAAAATAGTAACATTCAACTACAAAAAAAAAGTTATAATTTAAATATAAAAAATAATATCATTTAAATACAAAAAAATAATAACATTTAAACTTAAAAAAATAATAACATTCAATATTAATATTTTTAAAAAAATAACAATAATAATATGTTCAACAAAAATAGTAACATGTTTAACAAAAACAGTAACATGCTTAAGAATAATTATCTCTTTCATATCTATCTATCTCGATATATAAAATAAGACTATTTATATATAAATATATATAGTTGCATTAAAAATTAAAAATAATCAAATTCAAACGCAAAAACACTCGTACACACTTGAGAGATTAAAGAGACCTTCAAGTTACCACCTGAAAAAGGTCGGGTTGATCTCAAATAACTATATTTTATCATAATCTCGAGAGATGGGAATCATTGTTTCTGTCAAACATCGAGTATGATCATACCTTGGCAACCATCGAGGAGGTATGGGTTACCTTGGTACCCATTGGGGCAGTTACAGATATACCCAGAACCCTTGACGCGAGGTAGAGGAGTACAGATGCTATTAACGGCTTTACATGCATAATTATCCATGTCCATTTGAGCCACTTCACAGGTTTGATTTCCAATTGACCAATCAAGCACCAGAGGAAGCTTTTCTCGGTGAGCTAGGTCTTGAAAAGAGTCTTTGGTGAAGGTGAATTCACTTTCTTTGGCGACAAAGGCATAGCTGCATAGATTGAAGTCCGATACGTTTGTATGATTGTAATAGCTATCTAACTTCACCGTCCAGTTCTGCAGCCCTTCAGGGATCGAAAGTTGACAACAGCCGGCGCCGGAGCAGGAATCTACGATGACAGCCTCTTTCTGGTCACATATGGACATGCAGCCGGCGGTGTACGGCTGGCCATCACCTTTGAAGCCCTGAACAATGGCGTAAGTGTCACAACCAACTGCTGTGAACTTATTTTCGGTATCTGAGACAGTGAATTTGGATAAGCTGAGGGAGTATAACTGATTATCCGTGTTGTTCCCCTGCCGATCATAACAGTCATAGCTTACATACTTCAAGATTTGTATCTGACCTTTATCCAGAAATATGTCTGTAACATTTAAATTACTACTCCTTAAAAAGACTTTTGGAGGGTTGAAAGAAACGTCACAATTGATGAAAAAGAATTTGTTTAGATAGCAATCTTTTGTCATGCCGAATGGATACGGGATTTTGACATTCCCACAATGATCATCGCAGTCGGGTTTGGCGATAACTGTTGTCGTTGGAATAGCAGCGGATGATGATGTTGGGAACAACACCAATATTGCAATAGTGATCAGTTGCGCTAGCATCGCAGAAAACCCCATCATCACTGATTTGTAAATATATATTTTTTTCTCAGGTGGTAAAAGTTTGTGTGTGCAGACTGCTAAACATGCTGTTCTGCTGTGCTCCTTTCGTAGGCACTCGGAGGTAGACAAGGGTCTGCGAAGCTCAAAATTATTCAAAGTTTGCCGATATTCCACACCACCTCTTGGTCTTGGTTGACCCACAAAATCATGTAATATTGTGAATTCCAAAACACAACACCTAAACAGTTGATCTAATTCGTTGTTAAGTGATATAATTCTAATAAAAAAAATTTGATTATTACAGTTGTCACAATATTATCAAGTCAAAAATTAATTCAGATTCTTAAGTTCAAATTGGGTAAGCTCACAAAATTATCGAAATTAATTTTCTAACCCTATTTACGTGATGTACCCACAAAATCAACAAATAAAATAAAACAATAATACGGATGGTTTGAGCGCTGTGTCCACTTATTTTTTCAAGTAAACTCACTAATCTAACTATTCATATTGATTTAAAATATAATAATTGAGAGATATTTTGAGGAGTTAATTGTATTATAACTTTCAACCATATAATTTGGACTAATTAAATTGGTGTCAAACCTATTATAATTGTTTTATTAGTTGCGCATTTTAATATTACACATAGTCCACAATTAATTAAACACAGTAACAAATTTGATTAATAAATTTAATCCTAAGATAATTACTCAGTAACTTTTTTGTGAAATCAATTTCCCATGCAATTTTATCTATAGTTCAAAGAAATTTCCTTTTTATTTCTGTTCTCCCCGCCCTCCTTTTTTTTTTTCCCAATCTTTTAAGAAAATATTTTTCATATAATCAAGTTCAATTTTGACTCTCTTGACACCTGAAATCAAGACATTGTCAAATGTTTCTTCCGACTCCTCGTTGAGATTAATTTGATCAGTAAATTCGATCAATTTTAATATTTAGACCAAAATAAATAATTAATAAATCTAAATAATATTACATGTCAAAAACAATTGGATAAAGTGAGCCTTCAATTTCACCGCGAAGCAAAATCTATAGGGGGGAAATGCCCATTTTAGTTGGATCCACATGAAGTTTACTTTGACTCAAACCTTTTGGCGGGACTCAAACGAAGCCACGCATTAATCGTTTTTGAGGAAAAGTTGTACATAGTTTCGCCTTTTTGCTCCTGGGGTTTGTTTGCTGAGCGAGAGAATGGTGGAAAAAAGGGGAAAGAGAAAAAAAATAAAAAATCTATTAAAGCAATAGAGGGAAAATTTATCGTCAATTTCATGTTCCGTAGCCATATGGTAGAGCCACTTTTAAATAATTATACATAAGGGTAATTCAAACAATTAAATAAAATTTCTTGTAACTTTCTTACTTTTCAAACTACAGAATGAAATTTTCTTAAAATTTTCTTACAAAATTTTCATCCTAATCAAACACATACAAGAAAATATATACTATTTCACTTTTTTTTCTTTCACTTCACTTTCTATCATCTTTTTCTTTCTAACCAAACAAACCCCTAATAAAATTGAGTGGGAAAAAAAAACTAAAAGTGTTTGGCACTTGAAAAAAATTAACACGTGCCTTGCACGGGATATCCATTGGGGTAATTCCGTGAGGTGAAACGTTTTTTTATTAGAGCATTTAAAAATAAATTAAAACTCATAATTGACACAATTTAAAAATTCGGAACAAAAAATATTTTTTTTTCTTCATTGAGTAAATTGATCATAAGAAGATCAACAACATTTGTGCTACCGCCCTTAGTCGGTTTCAGTAGATGGTTAAAGTTTTGTACTCCTTCAATGATCGTGGATTTGATTCTGCTCGTGGTAGTAGGTAGTTCTTGTGAATCAGATGTTGTTGAAGATACTAAATGTCCAATTTATCCCCGGTAATGTTTTGGCAACTAACTCAACTATAATTCTAGGTCAGTAGCTATAATTCAAATCAAACATTCTACAGTGAATACAGACTTCAAAATAACGTTTTAAGGAGATTGCTACGTCTAGTAGATATTCCACCTTTGGTCGTCCCCCTTTACCCTCTTTTTGAGAAAATATTCAATGATGTGATTTCATCATAACCATTAAATTATCACAAGTTTTTAAATAAATAAATTAAAAATAATTAATTAAATTAACAAATTAAATAAATAAATTAGTTTCCTATGACATTGTTCTTTCTTTATTGAGGTGGGAATAGAAATTATGATGGAATAAAAATTAAAAGTCTTCTAGCCCAAACAATTTCTTCCATGCACGTCAGGGGCAGCCTTAAATAAAATGGAGCTAACAACAAAAATTTAAATGAGGTCCTATTAATTTTTTAAATAAATTTTAAGATTTAAATTATTATAAAATATTATTTACAGTATTGTCTCTTGAGATGCAAAAATATTTATCAAATTTTTGTATTTAAGTTTTATTAACATGTTTTTTTTAAAAATAGATATAGTATAGTTAATTCGAACAAAATGTGATACTTAATATAATAGTAAGATATAATTTTATTAAATTTAAATTTAATATAATCAATGAGAAGAAACAGAATTATAAATAATAAAACTTAAGTTAAATAACATAGAAGCAAATAGTGTTTTATGTTGCCATAAACAACACAAACAAATTATGAAGAAATTAAAATCAAATCTATAAAATATTAAATTTAATTTTTCTGGAGGTACTGAAATAAAACTGGACTTAATTGAATATGTATTTAAAAATTTTATTTTAAATATTAGACTTAAAATGGCGGTCTAAATGGGTGGGTAATTTAATATCTATGTCATTGACCCGACCCTGATGCCTGTGACATTTATCAAAATCTTTCTTAGAAATGGTTTGGGAAAATTAATGAAAGAGGTGTAATTTCAGAGGTTATTATAAAGTCTTGGTCAAGATAACAATCTTCTCTCAAGCCTCATGGATGATGGATTTGGGATTATGACATCCCCACAATTATCATCGCTGTCTGGCTTGCAGAGGCCAGTCTTCCTTCTGCCCATTCCACACGGAGTCATGGGTCGTGGTTAATCCACACAATCACTTTCTCAAATTTATATTTTAAATTAAGATAAAAAAATATTATTTATATCTAATTTAGGTCGACAAATTAAGTTTAAGTAGCATTACTTAATAAATATAGATGATTTGATCGGTGTTTTCTATTATTTTTTAAATAAAATTTGTCGATCCAATCATCCAAACTAATTTAAGACATAAAATTTGAAAAACATTTTGAGAATTGTAACAATGTTAATCATGTACAAACTTTCAATTACATAATTTGAACTAAATTTGTTATTGTCTTTTGAGATGCAAATATATTTAGCAGATTTTTAGATTCAACTTTTATTGACATGTTTTTTTAAATTGATAGTATAATTAATTCGAACAAAGTGCACTACCAAATATAATGGTAAGATAGAGTTTTATTAAAATTAATATTAATATAATCAATGAAAAGAAACAGAATTATAAATAATAAAACAAAAGTTAAATATCATAGAATTAAATGGTGCTTTATGTTGACGTAAACAACATAAACAAATTATGAACAAGCTGAAATAAAATTTAAAAAATTTTAAATTTAAATTTTTTTTAAGATACTAAAATAAAAATGGACTTAATTGAATATATATTTAAAAATTTTATTTAAAATATTAGACTAGATTAAATTTTCGTAAAATAAGGACCTAAAATGGCAATTAATTTAATGACTATGCCATTGAACGGGCCCTAATGTGCATGACATTTATGAAACTCTTTCTTATGGTGTTGTGAGGATTAAGGAAAGAGGTGTCACATATTATTAGAAAGTCTTGGTCTAGATAACGACCTTCTCTCATGCCTCATGGGTTTGGGATCTCCTTTTGCCCATTCATCACGCAGTCGTGGGTCGTGGTTGACCCACACAATCACTTTCTCAAATTTATATTTTAAATTAATATGAATCGGGTAATTTTTTATAGACTAAATTTATGCACTAAAATTTGTACTAAATCAACTGCAGCTGTTAGATCAGTGATGAGATCCACTGATCCAACGGCTGCAAGTTGTATGATGAAAATTTTAGTACACAAATTTAGTGCATTTAATATTACTCTTATGAAAAATATGATTTATATCTAATTTAAGAACTTACTTTGAGGAACAAATGTTAGATAGGAATGAATTTCATCTATCGGGGACATGAATGGTGTCTTTTAGCATGGATGGCTAAGAAGGCTGCATCCAAGGAGGTGGCGATAGAGGTTGAAGTCGTTGCTATGAAGGAGGCCACGTGTTTTTGTAAGGATCAAGGAATGTTGCAGATCAGTTTGGAAGGGGACTCGTTTCAGTTTCCACGTTCAATCAAGTAAAGGGAAGCTCAAGTAAGAATGAGTTCTTTGAATAAAAATTTGAGAAATGTGATGTCCGATCCACAAGAATTTAGTTATTACGAGATAATTATGGAAACAAATATAGAGTGTCTAGCCAAGCAAACGAGATTTATTGAGAGTCTTTTTACTTGAAAGGAGAGAGCTCTAGATTTTTTAATGGCTTTTTTTCTCTATAATATTTCATAATCAATAAAATATACCCTATTCTATTCAAATGAGGAAAATTATAAGTGGTTGGTACGTGTAACTCAGAAAAATTTCTCGAAAATGACCTTTTTAGTTGGGGGGAATGCTATGGTATAAACTTTGGTACCGTACCAAAATTTATCATCATCTAAGGTTAAGTTATAATTGATATCAAAATTATAATTTTTAAAAGTCAAGTCACAACTCATAAGGGATAAATTACAACTGCTCAGGAAAAATGCATGATCGATCATATGTATATGTAATCGATTATGGTCCCCTTAAATAATTATAACTTCTCCTTTATAAATTTTAAATTTACCATAATAATAATAAATGATGGTACGATATAGAAATCGGTACCATAGAATTCCCTTTAACTGGACCCACAAGTTGAGGAAAAGTAATACAATACCTTTTCCCTTGTCCCCATCAATAAAATTGAGTGTTGGAATAGAAACTCTCTGGCTTCATCCCTGGAAACAAATTGTGATATTTTCCTAATCACTGAGTGTCACATCTCTTCTACACCAAACAACTTCAATATGAAAATTCTCCCCTTTGAACTTTCAAAACAATGACACATTCATATACACAATTTGACTCGTAAATATAATTGATTAGCCTTCACTCTAATCACATTTTGAATGATAATGTTACCTCATGAGGTCCAGCTTAGTATAAAACTATTTGCATGGAGAGAACTTTATAATTAAACCTTAGAAACCATCAATATGATGAACGAAATGCATATACAACTTTTTTTATTTAGATTAAAAGCGATATATTTTTTTGGGATGAAAACGTGATATGATTGTCTTGCGAGACCAAGTTTGATACTATCTAACACACAAAATCGTCAATGCATCAACTGGTTCAGGATCAATAGAATCAATGTAGTTTTAAAAGAAGAATCAGTATCACTTAATATGTCAAGTATTTACGAAGATATGTCGAGCATTACATAATTATATTTATTTATTTTTTAAAATTGAACACCGAAGAAAATAGGAGTATTTTTTTCACAACAATAATATCATAATTCTTGTACAAGAAAAAAAAAAGTGAATTTAATCTCAAGATGACTGATCTACTCAGTGTATTGTAGAACAAGACCTCTTATGATAAGTTATTACTCTCAATTGAACACATCTAGCAAGTAAAAACAAGTTACCGGTCGAGCTAAATTTCTTTAGAAGGATTATTGTTTTCTTGATTTTCTATTGAAATATCTAAATAATAAGATTCATGTCATGTTTTTAGTTAGTAAGGGTTTTTGGGTTTCTTGAATATGCCTCATATAATCTATTCAATATAAATAGGTTCCATGCGTTACTATTAATTATTTTCAATTACATAAATCAAGCACGTAATATAATATATAAATATTGTTTTCGTAGGTATTTTTTGCATTGGTTTCCCATTTTGGTGGAGCTCCGTGTGTGTGTGTATTATAGCCCAATTTTTTACTTTTTTAGTAAATAGTGTTATCTTATTTTTTTTTGTGGGCATTGGACTTTTTAATAAAGGGCATCTACATTAAAATTGTGAAAGAAGAGAATAGAAAACGAATATCAATTGTATATTGTTTTAATCTAAATTATTCTATACATTGGGAGGTTTATTTATAGTACAATAGAACTGTGAAATTTTTCAGTCTAACTGATGTGAGACAAACATAGAACAATAATGCTACACTGATCATAATTAGGGACTAAAAAGAGTGATCAAATGACATGGCGGCTAACGTGGAGAGTCTAGTGTACAAATACTCTTCATGGCTGAGTACCCACACAAAAATTTTCAGCCAAAATTTAAGCCTAAATCAAGGAAAGAAGTGAAGTAACGTCAAATTCCAAAATTGAGAGATATGTTGGAATTCCTTAAATTTGCTAACAGGAAGAACCAAATCAAAAGAGATTTTGTTTCAGTCATCCAATATTTTTTGGTATTTTTGACTCCCACCAGTGGTCGGAGAAGCAGGTTGTTTCACATCGATCTTCTTGGACATAGATCAACGTAATCTATCTCAAAATTCAGAAACATCTACTCCTCTATTTTTTTATTGTTCAAGGTATTCTCCAGACCCTTAGACTCTATCTGACTTTGTACAGAAAACCTTGGATGCACCCCAATTGCTCGATTAAATGCTCATTTGGCTTCACAGTATTTTTTTTTCCGAATCTTTCTGTCTCTGATCTCGTAATACTATTTTGTCATATGGAAAAACTACTTTCATACTTATGTAAAAACTCTAAATTAAATGCCTTAGAATGTTGCTGGAGTAGTTGGTTGTTTCATGGACAATGAATGTGCATACCTGTTATAAAGCCTTTGTGATCCCTCATGATTCCAGTTTTTACAATTCCGGGGTGTGCGGCATTGATACTTACCTTTATTTTTCTTCCTGCAATAGATTCCATCAATCATACAAATTATAGATCGAGTACAGAACCCTTTTTCGGTATCGTAATAAAAATTATAACATTTAAGTAACAATCTTTTAAGGATCTAACTTATAACTTGAAAAATTATTATAAATCATAAAATTTTATGATTAATCACGAAAAATACAATTTTTAAAAATTAAGTTGCATCATTTAAATGTTAAATTAAAACTTTTTTGGTACAATAATTGTACCTTCAACTTTATATGTTCCATCATGAACTTTTTCTTTAAGACTTTAGGTGTTGGAGATCGTATAAAAATTAGATAGATATTTTAAATTAATTATAAGAGTAATTTGGATACTTTTAGTATTTACCTTTTAAGTATTTTCTTTTAATTTTTGAGGGTTTATTTGTTATTTTATTTTTAAGGGACTTAGTTATCATTTTGACTATTTATTTATTTTAGAGTTTGCGATCTTCTTATATATATAGGAGATACGATATTTGTTTTGAAGAGACTTTGATTATTATTGATTATTAATATTGACTATTGATATTATTTTCTCTTCAAATTCTCTCTTTTCTCGTTCCATTCTTTTCCCCTTATCATCCCTATTTCTCTCATTTCCTAATCTACATGAATTTGGTATCAGAGCTACTACGATTTACATCAATTTGGTATCTGAGCTAATACGATCTACGTCAATTTGGTATCAGAGCTACTACAATCTACATCAACATCCCAGTAGTTTTAAAAATTATAGAATCACCCCATAAGTTTTAGCAAATTATAGAAATATCATCTAGAAGCTCTAAAATTACAGAAACATCCCTAGTAGATTCAAAAAATTATAGAAACATCCCCAAAAGTTTCAAAAAATTATATAATCATCCCCATAAAGTGTCTGAGTTTCAAAATTCCCTTAAAGCAAAGCTTGGATTATAATATGCATACTCCTATAGAAATTTGAAACTAATATTTTTATTCATTGAACAATTAAAAAATTTGTAAAAGGTCTAAATCATTTGTCAATTACATTCTTAAACTTGTTTTGGTGCTATTCCCTTGTTTTAAGACTCACTCATGAGTATGTATGATGCCTATAATCCACATATTTACTCTAGTTTAAGAGTCCCTCCTCGAGGTCATCATCATAGCAAGTTTAGTTATGTCTACAAAGATTCAAAACCTATTGCTAACTCAATTAAAGATCTTTCTACATTTTGTTGTACTCCACATCCCAATCAATTCTTGGATTGATTAGCTAATTTAGAAGAATATTTTGATTGGCATGGCATGTCAAATTCTCATTGCATCCGTTTTGCTAAATTGATGTTGGAGGGTTCCACCAAGCAGTATTGGCAAACAACTCAAAGAAGACCCCTTTGGAGAATTACCTATCATTTGGATTGAAATGAGATATAAATTGATAGATAAGTATTTGCCTACTTCCTACATGGATCAAGTTTATGACCAATAGCTCAATTTTAGACAATATTCTTTTAGTGTCTCTGATTACTTTGTCCAATCTCATGTACTTGTCTGACATTGTTGAAGAATCAGTTTATTCTTGGATTGAGACAAAAAATTAGTAGAGAGGTTAAGCAATACACTTTTAATACGTTAGTTACAGCCTATCAATATGCTCTAACGTGCAGCCTATTAAGAGATTTCATAAGAAATCAAACTATAGCTTGATGAGTTCTCAATCATAATTTGCTTAACAGCATGGTAGGACACCTTCCAATTTTAATTTTAGCACATATGAGTATCATGATTACTTGAATGATATTCATATTGTTTCTGCATGTTTTCCTAATTCCAAGGTGACCATGGATTTGGATGACACACTCTCACATACAAAAAAAGATGTTACTCATGTCAACTACTAATCCCCTTGTCCGATTTCATTAGATCAAAGCTCACCTCCTTCATACCAACAAAAATCGATACCTGAAGAAAGTGAGTTTGAGCCTTTGCCGGAGTCAAATGTTGAGTCACCACTTGTATCGGAACTTGCTGAAAAGTTTATCGCATCCATACTTATGAAAGATGTGGAGCATATTGAGTTACCTATTTCAGAATCTTTTGGTGATTATTTTGTGTTTCCTATTTCAACTCAATCTAACTTTGTTCTCAAGTCTTTCCCTTCTGAAATAGTTGACTTTATTCTTACTATCAAGATTTCACTTGAGTTGGTACTTAATTATTTTCACCACCAAGGCGTTATTATTACTCCTTTGTCATCGATGTCTTGTCCCATTGAATACTTTTTATTGAAATCTAATGAGAATTGCTTTGCTATTCTCGAGTTTGGATCTAATGTTTATTTGCTTAATTTTTCATTGAATGTTAGTATTAGTTCATATTTTTATTTGGAGGACATGCTATTTAATCGAGGTACTCCAAAGCCTCCTATTTTGTTAGTCAATGTTTCTATAGATAGAGATTCTTGCATTTATTCTGATTGATGAAAATATGTTAATGGTTCTTTCAGTCTAAATGAGACGTTCTGTCATTTTTATGCTGCCCTCTTATGGTACTTTTGCTTTGAAGATTCTCCGGATGAGATTTTTCTCAATCGGCGGAGAATGATGGGGATCGTGTAGGAATTAAATAGATATTTTAGATTAATCATGAGAGTAACATGGATACTTTTAGTATTTATCTTTTAATTATTTTCTTTTAACTTTTGAGGATTTATTTGTCATTTTACTTTTTAAGGACTTAGTTGTTATTTTGACTATTTATTTATTTTAGGGTTCGTGATCCCCTTATATATATATATATATATATATAGGGGATATGATATTTGTCTTGGGGAGATATTGATTATTATTGATTACTGATATTGCTTCCTCCTCAAATTCTCTCTCTTTTCTCATCTCCTTCTTCTTCCCTTCTCATCTTTAATTCTTTCTCTTCCTAATCTACATCATTAGGTTTTCAAAATGTCTAGATGAATCGAAGCTAGGTCTAGTATCGTGCTGGGTGTCTATATGATGTAAATTTATGTTGTTTTAAAATTAGAGGTTCAACTCATATGCAATTGGGTGGAGTCTGACTCCATGATTCTCGTTAATACGGTGCTTGGGAAAATGGTGTGTGCTTGACAGTATTTGCATATTTTGCATTAAATTAGAAAGATACTTGGCCTGATGAATTTTAGAATTTTCCATGTTTTTCCTAAATCAAATTTTGTTGCTGGTGGGTTAGCAAATCAGGCTGTGGTTGATCGATTGTCTTTTGACTTTACTCTAAGTGGACTGCCTAGAGGTATGCTGGATTGCTAGTGCAAGATTAGCACTTGCTTCCAAAATTAAGGATGAAGAAGGTTGTAAAGTGTGGTTATGGCTAAGACTTTTTGCTAGGTGCAGTCAGGCTGTGGAAGATTGCAGCTAATAGGAAAGTTTTGTATTTTTTTTTCATGTTTTGAAGGATTAAAGCCATAAATTTGGTGATGTAAATAGGTTTTTTTCCCCCATTTGCTTCTTGTAATGTTTGGTTTATTTTAATAAAAGCATTCTCATTCTTAAAAGAAAAAATAGAATGTTACTAGGAAGATTCATTGGGAAGCCCATGACATTCTTCATATCAAAGTAATCTATTTCGTTAAAGGAAATTATTTTAAAGCATATATAAACTTGGTTAATAGTTTGTCAATTATGTCTTGTGATTATCAGT
Organism: Ilex paraguariensis; assembly: GCA_963454935.2. Taxonomy (NCBI): domain Eukaryota; kingdom Viridiplantae; phylum Streptophyta; class Magnoliopsida; order Aquifoliales; family Aquifoliaceae; genus Ilex; species Ilex paraguariensis. The sequence continues at coordinate 39,052 of CAUOFW020002763.1, forward strand.
CTATCCCCAAAACTGTAGGCTCGGCTATATCAATTCTTCAATGGTAATCTATCTTCTAAGTTTTTTGCTATCGATTAAATGTAGTATCTCAACTAGGCAATAAAAAACTGACATTTGATGTGTTGATAGTAACTTTAAGAGTGACCAGTTATATTTATTGCGATGACAATCTTATGTTCTTTGATTATCTATGTTTTGTTCTTTATTGGATAGGAATGGAAGAAGAAATTCCAACTAGCTATACAAGTATGGCGATGGATGATAATACTTGTGAGAAGAAAGTTGATAATACAATCGATGTAGAAGAAAAATTAGAAGAGCCAAAATTAGGAATGGTGTTTTATACAATTGACGAAATAATGGAGTACTACATAATATATGGTAATGACCTAGGGTTTCCCATAAAAAGAAGAACATCGTTAAAGGGAGATGATGGAGAGCTAAGATATGTAACATTTCCATGTTCTCACTTTGGAAAGTCAAAGTCCACAACAATATTTGGAGAGGTATATATGGTATGGATTGTGTTCCTTACTCTACAACAATATTTGGAATCAATAATACTACACAATTGTCCGATATTATACAACAACCGGTACGAGATTCATTGTTAATTTCCATCTCCATGCACTTTAACTTTCTTTCGAATTTTTGCTATATAAAGAGAAGCCTAAATTCAGGAAGGGATGGAAATACTAGCAAGGGTGATTTAGAGTGTCAAAGCCAATAAGTGAGTTATGAACTCCTTATATACCATTTAAGTTCTATTAGTTTTCTTGATTTTTTAACAGCTTTTGGATCAATTTATATACATTTTTAAGATCTATTAGTTTGGGCTGTGTAGGCAAAAGTCTATGCGGAGGAAAATACAACAGTTTTTGGTGCAGCTTCAAAGTCAAATGAAAGACAAATAATTTGTTTTGGAAATGGAGTTATGATGTAAAAGATTAATTTTTTGGGTTCGTTTATGTCTATGAGTTCTATCATTACAGAAAAAATAGAAGATTGAATAAAACAAAACATTTTAAGTTTTAACTTATGTATTTAGTTATATGTGATATTGGTAAAAATTAATTGGCATTATTTTTTGGTTGACCTGTGCAATAACCTTTTTTTGTTTTTTCGGAAAGTAAAATTTCAATTGATCAAAAAAAGAATACAAAAAAAGGGAATGACCCTTGCAAAAATAACATGAGGCATTCCCAATAACCATGTCAAAAAAAAAAAAAGATAACACAGGCCATGAAAAAAGAACAATGGCTATGCAAGAACAAAAACAGTTGGTATTCCCTGGAGATAGAATTTAGAAGAAGTGGAGGCCTTGAGCTTAAACTTTCATCCAAATTCCTCATCACAAACCCAAACAATCAGGGAAATTCTTTGATCGCTCCCTCACTATGTGCAAAAAAATGTCAGAGTTGTTCAAAAAATTCACTAGAGCAACAAACCTACAATGATCTGGACAAAATAAATTGGGGGGGGGGGGGAGAAGTAGCTACCTTGAGCTAAAACCTCCACTAAGCAAGAACAAAGGCGGGCAACACTACGTATACGAAGAACATAGTGGGGGGGGGGGGGGGCGAATTCTTTGATCCCTCCCTTATTTCCTTTGTAATGACAATTCCTCTATAGGAAGAGATGAGCACTACGTCACTTTTAGCCTGTTAAAGAGCAAGATTTGAAATTTCTTTGAGAATTTGCTTTTGCTTGAACTCAATAGAGATAAAACTCAGAGACACTGAAAAACATTCACTCTCTTCTGTTCCTTATTGAGCCAAATAAGCATTTCATTGAACAATTGGAGTGCATCAAAGTATATATTCAGAAAAAAATAATATAGAGAAGGAGAAGAGCTCAAGCATAAGTTTGCATTGCAATATGCAAATCAAGTACAACGTTAAATCACAAAAAAAAAAAAAAAAAGAAAACGTTACAATGTTAAAGTTTAACCAACACACTTGGTTGGCTACACATAAGTAAGAGGACAAAAAAACCACTACAGAAGCAATCTTGAATGTATAATCTGAATTTAAGAAGCAATCTTCCCTCCTCTAGTTCGGGTCGACATTGTTCTTTTCTCTGTTTTTTACTTGGATATTCAAGGTGAAGGCTTGAAGCCAAAGAGAACTTCTTAGAGAGAGAGAGAGAGAGAGAAGGGTTTATTGATAATGTGGGATTTGTAAGCTGTGTATGATTGTAATTTATGTGTATATATATAGAGAGAGAATAGTATAACGAGAAAACAGAGGAATAGAAAGGCAGACCCTTAGACTCTATGGATGAGGGCATCAACGTGGTCTCCTTTCTGGCTTAATTACTGTGTTCTTTGCATTCATTTGTGTTTCTCAGCTTTCCTATGCTTACGTTTTTTTGCCAGAATCGTCTTGTTCCGCTTGTCTGTGCGTGTTAGGGACGCGTTTCAGATTTTGCTTAATCTGTCCTTGATTTAGGGCTTGAATTTTGGGAAGAAATTTTTTGGATTTAATCAAATATTAATCATGCCTAATCAGCCTTTCAAGTCAATTGTCACTTCATTTGGGCTCTTTATATGGTCTTTAATTTTGATTAGTATAGAATTATTGATTTTTGAATAATGTGATGAAATGGTCCTTTGTCGTGCAAATACATGTTGGCGATATTGTTTTGCTTTGCAATTCATCTAGTACACTAGTTAAAAAAGAGTAAGTTTGTTTGGTTTATGTAAATGACTGTGCACAATTGAAATTTGCATATAGTCACAATCACAAGTCAAAATAAGTCTTGATTAGATCGTTTTCCTAAAAAAATCACAAAAAGATTTTGAAGATTAATTTTGATATAAAATGATGTGAAGTAGATCATTGATAATTTTTGAAAATATGTGGACGGATTTTGTGTTTTGTATAACACTATTTTTTAGTAAAATTGAATAAATTTTTGAAGGACTAGATTATTGACATTATTTAATATCATGAATTGAACTTGAACTATTATATAGTCGGTGATATTCAATCTTAAATTGTGTTTAGAATGAATAACTTTTAATCATTTGGATAAACACATTTTTTCTCTATATTCCCAATAGATTTCTCACAAAGGTTGAGAAAATGAAGTGTTAATTAAACTTTCCTACTTTAGTTAAAATTATTTTATGGATTTTATCATACAATTTGTGACATATTATCTATCTAGTCTAACCAATAAAAGTGAGATACAAAAAGTGGGTCTGTCTCATAAAACCATACATAACAACCAGAAATGAAGGGACAACTTTTTTTTTTTCCAATTCATGCTCGCTTTGGTTTCTCCGTCCTTTTTTCTCTTTAATGAAAATTGGGACCAAGTCTTTTTTAGAGAATTTTTAATGAGTTCACTCTATCACTTAAATTTATTTAGAAATAAGTCTTATTTTAGTCTTTTAGTAAGTAGTTAAGTTTACAAATTTTTAATAACTTCAAAATATTCATCCTTAAAAGCAGCGTTAAATGAATTTCCTAAATTGAGAATTATTACCTCTTAATTCACTGTCAATGAAGATATACCACTAATTGTTTTTTCATAAATTTTGATGATGCACAAAATTGGTTTGCACACCACCTGTCAATTAAGTAATATAAAATGCAGTAAAGTAGAGGGAGAGGGAAGACAAGGTTTATAGTAGTTCGGTCAATATGACTTACGTCCACTTTGAATGGCAAAGGTCGCCAAAATTTTATTATCTCTAGTATGGAGAGAGAGCACAAGATTACAAGCTGTGAGAAGGGAGGAGTGCATAATGCTCAAATGAGTCTAATGCCCTTCAAGCGTTGGTGGGGCTTACAATTTATAGTGGCTTAGTGTAGTAATTGCATAGCTAGTCATACGGTCATAACGGTTTGGTGTGACTTTAATAGTGATTAAATAGCTTGGCGACCTCTACTTTCCTCAACGGTAAGGAAGTTTATGATGCTCTCCAAGCGGCGAGGGTGAAGTTCATGAACGCTCGCTTAGTGGTGTAGAGGAGACTCCTAGATGACCTTGCATGATTCTTGTTGACGTAACTCCTTGAGCCTGATGAATTTGACTAGACCGATCACATTGGGTTGAACTTGGTGGATCTCTTGGAGTTGGGCCTTAAAACTCAGACTAGGCTTATAACATGAGTTGGACCTTTGGGTTTAGTACATAATTTGCCCCCAATGCCCTCCATTTAAGGAACTTAGAAAGGAGGGCATTCAGTTGAGTTTGAATTTTTGACCGAACGACAGAATTGAAAAAACTTTGGCAGGCCAAAACATATACTTCCAGGCCTTTTTTGGAATTTTTTCAGCATCATTCATAGCCAAAGGCAATAACTCTTGTAAAGATCTTCGAGAGCTTTGATTTGACATATTATGGGCTTTGTTTGGAGCTACGGGTCAAAAGTTTTGGTCAAAATAGCGTACATACCTCTTAAAATCTGAATTTTTTGAAAAATTCTCTTGATTGGCAACCCCATTCCTTCCAATAGATTCCTTTTGCTTGTAGTGACCCATTGAATATATAACTCCCTTTCTCCTTCCTCTTTTGGATTTTTAGAAAGTCCTAGTTGAAATTTAGAGCTTTTGGGTTTTTTGCTTTTCTAAGGAGATTTTAAAATCTTAGGTTATAAAGAGTAAATTTCTTCTTCATTCCATCCATTTCATTCATTCTTGAGAGAGAGTGAGAGCTTTTTCTTAAAATCTTCTAAGAACCCATTGGTGAGACTTCCGAGTTTAGCATTTTGAACAATGGCAGCTAGTGGTGAGAATGTTTGAAGTTCTACAAATCTTGGTGAGGAACTTGAAGGAGTTGACGTTGTCCTTAGAGAGGAGATAAAGGCACAAGGCCTGAGGGAGGTGGAGTTGTCGTGGGACACCTCCGCTAGGCGCGTGCCTGCTGTGCGCGCAAGGAGTTTGGGTGAGCAGACTGCTGAACGCGGTGCGAGCAGGCTAATTTGGAGAGTAAAGCACTGATTTGGGTGCCCATCTGGCTGCTGAGGCAACTGTCTTGTGCTGCTGAGGTAGCTGTCTGCGTGCTGCT
>CAUOFW020002764.1:0-44064 GCA_963454935.2 Ilex paraguariensis
GGGATGATTGAGAAGGATACCCGAAATAGACAGTGGTTGGGCAGCTACTAGCTGTTGTTGGCAGCAGATGTGCAGCGGCACAGAGAGAGAGGAGATAAGGGGGAGTTGTCACTGGCGGTGAACCAAGAGAAGAGATGTGTCACTGCTTCTTGTTGAAGGCTTAATTGTGGGGGATTAGGCAGTGGCGCAATAAGGAAGAAGGTAGAGAGAAAATAGAGATAGGGGGAAATGATCATGAGCGAATGGAGAAAGTGAACGTGAGAGAGGGAGAGAGAATTTCAGGGCACAACCATAGGTCGTAGTTTGGAAAGCATATTTGGGGGAGAGAGGAAGATGATTTGAGAAAGGCATGCGAGATAGAAATTGAGTGTAAGAAAGTTGACTAAGAAAAGAGATAAAGGGGAGACAGAGAGCAGATTTTGGTGCGAACCTTGGGGAGCGATTGAAGGCCTGACCAAGGGTAACAAAATGGAAAGTTTTTGGCGGGAAAAAATATTTCTAGACTCATTATGGCTCATTGAATTAGTAATTTTGAGATGATCTGAACCACGTTTTATGTTGGCGTAATGTAGCCCGTCGAATGACCCTTTATTTTATCTTCAAACGATCTGAGCCACTTCTTGTCTTTTGATTCAAAAACTGCTCTACTTTATTATATAAATTAGTGGTAACAGAAAGCATCTACTGCTCAACACTGCGGTTTGATTCAAAAACTGCTCTACTTTATTATATAAATTAGTGGTAACAGAAAGCATTTACTGCTCAACACTGGGGTTGGATACATATATTTTTTTGGGCACCACTTTGCTATGTATCATGTGATATCCAAGGATGAAAATTCTATATTAAGATAAAAAAACAACTCCATAAAAAATGAAATGCTCTACAAGCATGTATTTATTCTTTACTATAAAGCAAATCTAGGTCAACTAAATAGAGACTTGTTACCTCGGGTGGCGCAGAGCAAAGCATGTAGAAGCAATGATAGTACCTCTTAGGATCGGACACTTGACAAACACGAGACATTTTCGGCTGGTAAGTTCTAATAGAAGCTCGTGAACTCCTTCCTCTCCGGTCAAATTCAATCTCCACAAGCCTACCGAAATGACTGCAACATACATAACATGAAGAGATAGAAGAAAACAATTAAACCAGAAAGTATTAGAGAAACTTTGCGACATATACAGAAGTTACACCGTAAATGCAAAATGTTCCAACCTGGATTTGTTGTTTTTGACTGAATTTTCATTACCGAATGCTTCTAGAACCGATTTGACTGCAAAACAAATGAAAACACGGCCAAAACACATATTGTATTCAATTAAAGAACTAAATTATGTGGTGAAAGATCTAAAATCTGGCCTCAGAATGAATCAGTCCTTCGTCTAAGCTTGTTGAACAGACTGAAATGCAATGCTTACCTCCAGGACTTATGCAGCTCTGCCTCCCACCTAAGGAAGATACTTCATGAGCAATTTTGTGCTTTCTGTTTTACCTGATCCACTCTCGCCACTAACCAAAATTGACCGAATGATTCCCTAATTTGAGTGAAGATGCCTGGTATCCATATATGTGTTCCCTTTCAAGCTCAATTCATATCAGCTTAATGAAGATTCAACAACTTTTAGTCTTAGAAGCTCTCTTGGGATTATGTGAGGAGATTATAGAACTAGGCATGATCCCTAAGAGTATCAATATGTGATGCCTATCTGCCTCTACCTTTTCTTTTCGCTTCTTATTCCCCTTTTTCCTAATTTCCACACTACATCATCCTGCAACCGGACCTTGGTAGTGACTCTTCAAAACGTTAGAAATCCTACCTTGACAAGCCTCATCTCTGGAACAAAGAACTTATCAATTTTTAATTAGCCTAACTTCAATATGCACTAATCCCTTTTTAACACCCAGCATGCCAACATAGCCACTCTCTATAAAGTACAGTACCAGAACCCCTATTAATTTCTTGAACCAACCACCTCAAAAAACCTAGCCAATATCAATCCTTCATTCCACAGACTAAGTTCCTTGATCTACAAAATTTACTTAATCTAAGCACAGTATACATCTAAGATTGGGAGACTCTAGCACCAGTTTTTGGAGTATTCTGCTATATCATTTCATGTAGCAGGGCTTGTATAAGTGTGTTTCATCACACGTTCTACATCAGCTGTCCATGACTTAAAAACTCCATCCCAAGGTCAGTACTTTCCCTGTCGACATTCTGAAAAACCATATTGAAAAGAAAAGTTATAAGTACTTTCCTCAAAGAAAGGACTTATACTAGACCCCTCAAAATTTTTAAGTCCAAATAAGGCTACAAACTTCTTTTTAGGACCACCCCCATCATAGCATTCTAAGCCACAAATGAGACTGAACAAAGCTGAAAGTGGACAAAGAATCAAACTGTAGTTCACCTGCTAGCCATAGAATTGCTATTTTTCATTAGGAAGAACAAAGAAAATGCTACTCTATAAAAACCAATGAAAGCAGAGGACAGTGAATAATCACAATTTGGCATTCTTACCAGGAATAACAGCATTAATAATTCCCCATGGCCACCTGTAATACCAACTGATATAGAATGTGAATCTACAAAGACTACCAATTTTATCCCCTTGAATATTGAATATTACCAAGACTCCACATGCTACATACATAGGATTAATATATTAGATCAATATCAGTAGTAAGGGAAAGCATTTGCTGCTCAACATTGGGGTCGGCTACAAATATTTTTTTGGGCATCACTTTCCCATGTATCATATGATAAATAAGAATGAAAATTCTATGTTAAGATAAAATACAACTATATAAAAAATGTAATGCTCTACAAGCATATATTTAGTCTTTTTTATGAAGTCTTGGTGAAGCCAATAAAGACTTGTTACCTCGGGTGGTGCAGCACAAAGCATGTAGAAGCAGTGAAAGTTTCATTCCGGATCGGACACTTGACAAATACGAGATTTTTTCAGCACGTAAGTTCTGATAGCAGCTCCTGAAATCCTTCCTCTCTGGTCAAATTGAATCTCCACAAGCTTACCGAAATGACTGCAACATACTCCACACGAGGGGATAGAAGGAAACAATTCAACAAGAAAGTATTAGAGAAACTTTGCACAATATACAGAAGTTACACTGTAAATGCAAAATCTTCCCACCTGGAGTTGTTGTTTCTGACTGTCTTCACCTTACCAGATGCTTCTAGAACAGGATTTGACTGCAAAACATATGAAACACAGCCAAAACACATATTATACCCAATTACGAAACTAACTTATGTGGTGAAAGAGTTCAAACCTGGCCTCAGCATGACGCAGTCCGGCATCTAAGCTTGTTGGACGGACTGAAATGTAAGGCTTACCTCCGGCTCTTGCTGCTTGACAATGTAAGCAACATACCACATAAGCAATTTCGTGCTTTCTGTTGTAACTACTCCACTCTCACCACTAACCAAAATTGACTGACTGATTCGCTAATTGATCATAACTCTGCATCTACATAATTGGCCTTGATCATTGTAATGCAAAGCGAAGGCAACCGAATTATGAACTCATGATCGTGACAACGTACCTATATGCTGCATCTGCAACAGCAAAAGGAAGGGGGCTCAGTTCACCGAAGGCTGCCCCTTTGTACTGTGTCATCATATGACTATCATATAAATGAGGCAATTTTATGAAAGGCTTCATAGCAAGTATTATAGTTCCTGTGTAAGTCTGGAAGCACTATCAAGTTGATTAGCTTCAAAACATTAGAATTAAATAAGAAAATGTTGAAACAGATGGTTCCAACATCAAATGAAGTGTGGGAAATACTTGCATTTATTTTATTGATATCACATCTGGATTTTAAATTGTGAAAAAGTCCTGGCTCATTCAAATAAGCCAGCTTTGTCATTTCATCCGCTACACATGGTGGTACTTCATCATCTTTTGGATAAATCCAAGAAGTTTTAACGACAACCTGTAACTTAAATTTAACAAAAGAAAGAAATGACCAAAGTCGAAGAATCATCAATATCTGCATATTTGTTTCTGAACCAACAAAAATACCTATACTAATTTGAGGGAAATGATTTAACAAAAAGTTGTTGGACGAATTTCCACCTGTCAAAATTTCATACAAACATAAAATAACCACAAAAATGAATTACAAGTTGATATTCAGCATTTCAAGAATAACAACCAATTGAAGCAGATATACCATATACGCTTTAAATATCAATTTCAAGTAGTGATGTAGAAAACTCACAAGAACCTTAATTTCTTCACCATTAGCCTCCACAACTTCGCAATCTACCCAAGCTACATCAGGATCCCTCACCCACGCAAGAGATCCAATGCCAAGCTGTGACCAAAACAACCTATAACACTTTTTCATATATTTCAGACAGTTAATATAAGAGGAAGCAGTTAATAAGCCCAGAACTGAGTCCATTGGCGCACTCCAAAAAACAAGAAAACCAGAGCCAATTGAACAATTGAATAACAACTATTATCATTCACGTTCATACCTAGACACACACAGCGTTTTAATGACTATAAAACTTTCAGTGAGGTTATTATTCTATGGGAAACATTCCATAAGATCATCATTCTATAAGGTCTTGAAACTTGGAAATCTTCACACAAACTTCTGAACAGAGAGAGACTGGGATCATATCAAAACAGCAAAAGTATTTCATGAAAAGTAATTCAGCACCTTTACTTCTAAGGATTCGGTTTAATCAGAATGACAGATTCCAACAAGATGTCAATGGCAAGCCATCAAGCTATTACCCAGCTTGATCCCATTAAATTGAAGTTGGTGGAAATGGTGGGTTGTGTACAGCTCTAGCCTTTGCCATTAGTTGTGCAGAATGCTCGCCCTCTTATTCAAATTCCAACTTGACAGTTGTTGGTGTGTGATTTTACCATCACACCATGCACTGGCTATTTGCAACAAAAACAATGGAAAACAAATCTTTCTGGGTTTCTGCTACTACCATGGAGGTCCTAAAATACTGTGCAAAGGCTGAAGAATGCTGAGGAAGGAGCTGTAAATTTGTTGCTGAAACTTAGCTTTCCAAGCCGGCCTTTCTATCTCTAAAATCCCCAAAAAACTTAAGCCAGACAAATAATTCAGTTTCTTGAGTGTCCCACTTCCATGCAATATTCATGAAAATATTCTATTCCTTAGGTGACATATCAAAAGGATGCCAAATCAAAATGCATTCAATGTATTGAAGATCTAAACATTAACCATCTTGGAGAGCCTCTAAGAACAGCAAAGAGTGAACCCTAAAAGTTACCATACTGGCTAGTGCAACAAAAGACTAAGTGTCATTAAAAGATGACACAGTGATTAAAACTGCTAATATGACATACAAGAGATAAAGGAAATCCTGAAACATATATGAACAATGCCAAAAGAATATCAAGCCCCCACAACCAGGGTTTTGACTTGGGCAACATACTTGTGATGCAACAACAACCTTAACAACTCGCAGAAAATCCGCAAGCGCACACGCACCTCAAAAAAGTATCACCTCGAAATCTACCTGTCGAAGACTTGATAAATTATATGCTACTTGGACATGGTTGTTCAAAGCCAATATTTGAACTCAAGATTCGATAAAGATTCAAGAAACAGCAGCAAACAGAGACAGGAACTATGGAAACAAAAGTGGATTCCATTAATATCCACCAAGTAGAACAAATCCTGATGAAACTAAGATAGGTCAACTAAATATAGACTTGTTACCTCAGGTGGTGCGGAGCAAAGCACGTAGAAGCAATGATAGTACCTCTAAGGATCGAACACTTGACAAACACGAGACCTTTTCGGCTGATAAATTATAATAGCAGCTCCAGAACTCCTTCCTCTCCGGTCAAATTCAATCTCCACAAGCTTACCGAAATGACTGCAACGTACATAACATGAAGAGATAGAAGAAAACAATTCAAACAAACAGTATTAGAGAAACTTTGCGACATATACAGAAGTTACACTGTAAATGCAAAATGTTCCCACCTGGAGTTGTTGTTTTTGACTGAATTTGCATTAACGAATGCTTCTAGAACAGGATTTGACTGCAAAACAAATGAAAACACGGCCAAAACACATATTGTATTCAATTAAAGAACTAAATTAGGTGGTGAAAGATCTAAAATCTGGCCTCAGAATGAATCAGTCCTTCGTCAAAGCTTATTGAACAGACTGAAATGTAATGCTTACCTCCAGGACTTATGCACCTCTGCCTCCCACCTAAGCAAGATACTGCATGACCAATTTTGTGCTTTCTGTTTTACCTGATCCACTCTTGCCACTAACCAAAATTGACCGAATGATTCCCTAATTTGAGTGAAGATGCCTGGTATCCATATATATGTTCCCTTTCAAGCTCAATTCATATCAGCTTAATGAAGATTCAACAACTTTTAGTCTTAGAAGCTCTCTTGGGATTATGTGAGGAGATTATAGAACTAGGCATGATCCCTAAGAGTACCGATATGTGATGCCTATCTGCCTCTACCTTTTCTTTTCGCTTCTTATTCCCCTTTTTCCTAATTTCTGCACTTCATCATCCTGCAACCGGACCTTGGTAGTGACTCTTCAAAACGTTAGAAATCCTACCTTGACAAGCCTCATCTCTGGAACAGAGCACTTATAAATCTTTAATTAGCCTAACTTCAATATGCACTAATCCCTTTTTAACACCCAACATGTCAACATAGCCACTCTCTATAAAGTACAGTATCAGAACCCCTATTAATTTCTTGAACCTCAAAAAACCTTGCCAATATCAATCCTTCATTCCACATACTAAGTTCCTTGATCTACAAAATTTACTTAATCTAAGCACAGTATACATCTAAGATTGGGAGACTCTAGCACCAGTTTTTGGAGTATTCTGCTATATCATTTCATGTAGCAGGGCTTGTATAAGTGTGTTTCATCACACGTTCTACATCAGCTGTCCATGACTTAAAAACTCCATCCCAAGGTCAGTACTTTCCCTGTCGACATTCTGAAAAACCATATTGAAAAGAAAAGTTATAAGTACTTTCCTCAAAGAAAGGACTTATGCTAGACCCCACAAAATTTTTAAGTCCAAATAAGGCTACAAACTTCTTTTTAGGACCACCCCCATCATAGCATTCTAAGCCACAAATGAGACTGAACAAAGCTGAAAGTGGACAAAGAATCAAACTGTAGTTCACCTGCTAGCCATAGAATTGCTATTTTTCATTAGGAAGAACAAAGAAAATGCTACGCTATAAAAACCAATGAAAGCAGAGGACAGTGAATAATCACAATTTGTCATTCTTACCAGGAATAACAGCATTAATAATTCCCCATGACCACCTGTAATACCAACTGATATAGAATGTGAATCTACAAAGACTACCAATTTTATCCCCTTGAATATTGAATATTACCAAGACTCCACATGCTACATACATAGGATTAATATATTAGATCAATATCAGTAGTAAGGGAAAGCATTTGCTGCTCAACATTGGGGTCGGCTACATATATTTTTTTGGGCATCACTTTCCCATGTATCATGTGATAACTAAGAATGAAAATTCTATGTTAAGATAAAATACAACTATATAAAAAATGTAATGCTCTACAAGCATACATTTAATCTTTTTTTATGAAGTCTTGGTGAAGCAAATAAAGACTTGTTACCTCGGGTGGTGCAGTGCAAAGCATGTAGAAGCAGTGATAGTTCCATTCAGGATCAGACACTTGACAAATACGAGATTTTTTCAGCACGTAAGTTCTGATAGCAGCTCTTGAAATCCTTCCTCTCTGGTCAAATTGAATCTCCATAAGCTTACTGAAATGACTGCAAAATACTCCACATGAAGGGGTAGAAGGAAACAATTCAACCAGAAATTATTAGAGAAACTTTGCACAATATACAGAAGTTACATTGTAACTGCAAAATTTTCCCCCCTGGAGTTGTTGTTTCTGACTGTCTTCGCCTTACCGGATGCTTCTAGAACAGGATTTGACTGCAAAACAAATGAAACACAGCCAAAATACATATTATACCCAATTAAGGAACTAAATTATGTGGTGAAAGAGTTCAAACCTGGCCTCAGCATGACACAGTCTCGCGTCTAAGTTGTTGGACGGACTGAAATGCAAGGCTTACCTCCGGGACTTGCTGCTCGACAATGTAAGCAAGATACCACATAAGCAATTTTGTGCTTTCTGTTGTAACTGCTCCACTCTCACCACTAACCAAAATTGACTAACTGATTCCCTAATTGATCATAACTTTGCATCCACATAATTGGCCTTAATCATTGAAAAGAAAAGTGAAGGCAACCGAATTATGAACTCATGATCGTGACAATGTACCTATATGCTGCATCTGCAACAGAAAAAGGAAGGGGGCTCAGTTCACCGAAGGCTGCCCCTTTGTACTGCGTCATCATATGACTATCATATAAATGAGGCAATTTTCTGAAAGGCTTCACAGTAAGTATTATATTTCCTGTGTAAGTCTGGAAGCACTATCAAGTTGATTAGCTTCAAAACATTTGAATTAAATAAGAAAATGTTGAAACAGAAGCTTCCAACATCAAATGAAGTGTGGGAAATACTGGCACATATTTTATTGATATCACATCTCGATTTTAAATTGTGCAGAAGTCCTGGCTCATTCAAATAAGCCAGCTTTGTCATTTCATCCGCTACACATGGTGGTAATTCATCATCTTTTGGACAAATCCAAGAAGTTTTAACGAGAACCTGTAACTTAAATTTAACAAAAGAAAGAAATGACCAAAGTCGAAGAATCATCAACATCTGCATATTTGTTTCTGAACCAACAAAAATACCTATAATAATTTTAGGGAAATGATTTAACAAAAAGTTGTTGGACAAATTTCCACCTGTCAAAATTTCGTACAAACATAAAATAACCACTAAAATGAATTACAAGTTGATATTCAGCATTTCAAGAATAACAACCAGTTGAAGCAGATATACCATATACGCTTTAAATATCAATTTCAAGTAGTGATGTAGAATACTCACAACACAAGATCCTTAATGTCTTCACCATTAGCCTCCACAACTTCGCAATCTACCCAAGCTACATCAGGATCCCTCACCCAAGCAAGAGATCGAAAGCCTAAGCTGTGACCGAAACAACCTATAACACCTTTTCATATATTTCAGACAGTTAATATAAGAGGAAGCAGTTAATAAGCCCAGAACTGAGTCCATTGGCGCACTCCAAAAAACAAGAAAACCAGAGCCAATTGAACAATTGAATAATAACTATTATCATTCACGTTCATACCTAGACACACACAGCGTTTTAATGACTATAAAACTTTCAGTGAGGTTATTATTCTATGGGAAACATTCCATAAGATCATCATTCTATAAGGTCTTGAAACTTGGAAATCTTCACACAAACTTCTGAACAGAGAGAGCCTGGGATCATATCAAAACAGCAAAAGTATTTCATGAAAAGTAATTCAGCACCTTTACTTCAAAGGGTTTGGTTTAATCAGAACGACAGATTCCAACAAGATGTCAATGGCAAGCCATCAAACTATTACCCAGCTTGATCCCATTAAATTGAAGTTGGTGGAAATGGTGGGTTGTGTACAGGTCTAACCTTTGCTATTAGTTGTGCAGAATGCTCGCCCTCTTATTCAAATTTCCAACTTGACAGTTGTCGGTGTCTGATTTTACCATCACACCATGCACTGACTATTTGCAACAAAAACAATGGAAAACAAATCTTTCTGGGTTTCCGCTACTACCATGGAGGTCCTAAAATACTGTGCAAAGGCTGAAGAATGTTGAGGAAGGAGCTGTAAATTTGCTGCTGAAACTTAGCTTTCCAAGCCGGCCTTTCTATCTCTAAAATCCCCAAGAAACTAAAGCCAGACAAATAATTCGGTTTCTTGAGTGTCCCACTTCCATGCAATATTCATGAAAATATTCTATTCCTTAGGTACCAAAAGGATGCCAAATCAAAATGCATTCAATGAGTTGAAGATCTAAACATTAACCATCTTGGAGAGCTTCTAAGAACAGCAAAGAGTGAACAATAAAAGTTACCATACTGGCTAGTGCAACAAAAGACTAAGTGTCTTTGAAAAATGAGACGGTCATTAAACTGCTAATATGCCATATACAAGAGATAAGGGGACATCCTGAAACATATATGAGCAATGCCAAAAGAATATCAAACCCCCACAACCAGGGTTTTGATTTCGGCGACATACTTGTGATGAAACAACACCCCGAACAACTCGCAGAAAAGCCATAAGCACACACACACATACGCACCTCAAAAAAGTATCACCTCCAAATCTACCAGTCCAAGACTTGATAAATTATACGCTACTTGGCCATGGTTGTTCAAAGCCAATATTTGAACTCAAGATTTGATAAAGATTCAAGAAACAGCAGCAAACAGAGACAGGCACTATGGAAACGAAAGTGGATTCCTGCTATGAAAACGATACACCTGCTCTACTGACCTGTGGCTACCATTTGTAGAGAAGAAAGAAGTCACAACACAAAGGAAAGCTTAAAAGAACAACTACAACATAAGGTGCTGCTAAGAGACAATACAAAAGAATACAGCAGTTATTCCAGTAACACACCAGCTACGCTATGAAAGTGGATGTATATATTCCATCTGGGAACCCTAACCAAACCTGAAATGGGAGTGGTAAGATACCACCGAGAGAGAATCATACAAACATAAAATAACCACAAAAATGAATTACAAGTTGATATTCAGCATTTCGAGAATAACAACCAGTTGAAGCAGATATACCATATACGCTTTAAATATCAATTTCAAGTAGTGATGTAGAATACTCACAAGAACCTTAATGTCTTCACCATTAGCGTCCACAACTTCGCAATCTACCCAAGCTACATCAGGATCCTTCACCACGCAAGAGATCCAACCGCTAAGCTGACCAAAACAACCTATAACACTTTTTCATATATTTCAGACAGTTAATATAAGAGGAAGCAGTTACTAAGCCCGGAACTGAGTCCATTGGCGCACTCCAAAAAACAAGAAAACCAGAACCAATTGAATAAAAACTATGACTATAAAACTTTCAGTGAGGTTATTATTCTATGGGAAACATTCTATAAGGTCTTGAGCCTTGGAAATCTTCACACAAACTTCTGAACAGAGAGAGACTGGGATCATATCAAAACAGTAAAATTATTTCATGAAAAGTAATTCAGCACCTTTACTTCTAAGGATTCAGTTTAATCAGAACAACAGATTCCAACAAGATGTCAATGGCAAGCCATCAAGCTATTACACTGCTTGATCCCATTAAATTGAAGTTGGTGGAAATGGTGGGTTGTGTACAGGTCTAGCCTTTGCCATTAGTTGTGCAGAATGCTCGCCCTCTTATTCAAATTTCCAACTTGACAGTTGTCGTTTGCAACAAAAACAATAGAAAACAAATCTTTCTGGGTTTCTGCTACTACCATGGGGATCCTAAATTACTGTGCAAAGGCTAAGAATGTTGAGGAAGGAGCTGTAAATTTGTTGCTGAAACTTAGCTTTCCAAGCCGGCCTTTCTATCTCTAAAATCCCCAAGAAACTAAAGCCAGACAAATAATTCGGTTTCTTGAGTGTCCCACTTCCATGCAATATTCATGAAAATATTCTATTCCTTAGGTGACATACCAAAAGGATGCCAAATCAAAATGCATTCAATGTGTTGAAGATCTAAACATTAACCATCTTGGAGAGCTTCTAAGAACAGCAAAGAGTGAACAATAAAAGTTACCATACTGGCTAGTGCAACAAAAGACTAAGTGTCTTTGAAAGATGAGACAGTCATTAAAACTGCTAATATGCCATATACAAGAGATAAGGGGACATCCTGAAACATATATGAGCAATGCCAAAAGAATATCAAACCCCCACAACCAGGGTTTTGACTTCGGCGACATACTTGTGATGAAACAACTCGAAGAAAAGCCATAAGCACGCACACACACGCACCTCAAAAAAGTATCACCTCCAAATCCACCAGTCCAAGACTTGATAAATTATACGCTACTTGGCCATGGTTGTTCAAAGCCAATATTTGAACTCAAGATTCGATAAAGATTCAAGAAACAGCAGCAAACAGAGACAGGCACTATGGAAACGAAAGTGGATTCCATTAATATCCACCAAGTAGAACAAATCCTGATGAAACTAAGATAGATCAGTAATAAATAACAATAAGAAAAAGAATTCATCCAAATTTCCAATGGAAGATTAATGGAAACTATGCTATGACGAACCACCAACAAGAACAATATTCAATACCATTCTTGAAAATATTCAGATCAGAAGCTTCAGTGACGTCTCGATCGATTTGAAATTCCTCCAAAGAATGCAAAATCAATCCAACACAGATCAAACAACCACCGAGTCTTCCAGTAGCTGCAGCAAAATTCCAATCCAAAACCACAATTCCTTTTTACTTTTCTTCGCCGATACAACCACAATGAACTTTGATATATTTGATTCAATGAAGGCTAAAAAAGAAAACAAATACAACAAAGATCAGGCAACAGAATGAGTTTAAATCTTTGAGCAGGCCGATTTTTCGCTGAAGATCGAAAAAAAGGGTCTGATTTTGGTGGGAAAAGAGATTGAACCCTCTGCTTTATAAAGCAAAGCCAAAGCCTCTCTGTGTTTGTGTCAATTTATTAGTAGATTAATTGCTTGCTGATGAAGTATAATATAACGGTCATTTGTTGAACTTAATTCCGAGATTACCCTTATTTATCCTTATTTCCTAATTCCGAGATTACTCTTTATGTCATATTGATAATGATTACATTTTTTTAACATATTGAAAATGATTTCTATACAATACATAAATAATCTTAGAATTTTTAAACCATTACGACATAACTTGAATGGATATGGGTATGTCGAAACCCATGTATGTGTGTCTCAAACAAAGTCGACTCGAAACTACCGCGGGGGCGGGGGACAGTTCAAGACTATTTGAGGCCAAAGACAAAAATTAAAAATGAGATTTTTTATTTTTAATATTAATTTTTTATAAAAATTTATTATTCTTATTCTGAGATTAAATGAACTATTAGTTTTTATGTTTAATTTTCTCTACCATTTCTTTTGATATTGATAGTGTCACTAATTCACCTAATATTTCATGTGATAATCAATCTTATGAAATATTTTATCAACTTTAATTTTGAAGAGCTTTTAATTTCAAACAATCATGTTCTGCGAATTTTAATTTTTTAAGGTTAATAAAAAAACTAAAAAAATTTTGGCACAAATCTCATAACACAAATAGAAAAAAAAATCATAATACAAACCAAGAAAAAAGGATTTGTTTCGTAGAGATTGAGAGAGAGGAAGGGCATTTTTTTACCGTATAAGGGATGCAGAACAGAGAAAGAGAGATAGAGATGACACTGGCCCGAGACGGGGCGGGGGGAGTAGTCTCTACCCTGTACCCACTTCAAAAATATTTGCCTACCCTTGCTAGCAGAAAAAATTTTAATTCCCGTCTCCGTCCCCTTGGTTGCCTATAACAATTATTATATGATTTTAAGAAAAAAAAATCATAAAACCTCACAAAATAAATTTACAAAAACGATAAAAACTCGTTATATAACAAATGCATTAAAATAAAATCTCACAAAAATAATATGTATAAAAAATGTGTATTTACTTAGGGTGCATTTGGTAGATAACGTTTTCGTTTTTATATTTTTTTTTATAAAAAAAAAACAGAACAAAGTTTTTTTTTTGTGATAAAAATTAAAAATATAGAACATAGTCATTTATATTTTAAAAATTGTGAAAACAAAAATTAAAAACCTGTTTATTATTATACAAAATATTCACCACCCAAACCCTCACCAACAAAAAGCACTGACGGCCCAAAACCACAATCCAACCCCACTGGCCACCCCACCCCCCAACCTCACCACCGAAACCCACAAGCCATAACCCACCACTGAAAACCACCACTACAACCACCCCACTGACCACCCAACCTCACCACCGAAACCCACCTCCAACCCCACCACTGAAACTCACAACCCACCCCCACCACCACCGAAACCCCACCACTGAAACTCATCACCACAACCACCGAAATCCACCACCACAACCATCAAAACCGAACCTTAATTCAACCACTGAAACCCAACCAGACCACCACCGAAACCACAACCACCTAAACCCACTCCCAATTCAACGCCCACCATCGAAACCCCCAACCCAAACTTATAGATCTACGTATATACTATGTATTGATGGAGATTGAGATGGTGTGCTGGCTTGATATATGAGAGCTCTTTCGTTACTCTTTTGTCGCTGGAGATCTGAGAGCTCTTTTTGTCACCAGAGATCTGAGACCTGAGCGCGCCTTTTGTCGCTGGAGATCTGAGATCTGAGTGTTAGCTTGGCTTGAGATTTGAGAGTTCCTTTGTTTATGGAGATGAACAAGAGTCTGATAGATGAAGAGGAGAGAGAGAGAAGAGGCAAAAATGGGTAAACAACGCTTTTATAGTGGAAATGAAAAAAACTCTTTTTTTTTGCCAATAATGGAGTTCAAAAGCTAGACCTCATTAAATGGTATTAAGAGAGGCGTGTGTTTTCGTTTTTCTATGTTTTTAAAAACATCTATTTTGATGTTTTTAAAATTTAGAATTGTTTACAAAACAGACCAACCAAAAAAAAATAAAAACATTCTCCAAACATGTTATTGTTTTTTTTTTAGCAAAAAGTGAAAACAAAAATAAAAATAAAAACAAACAAAAAGGGCAAACACATGGTTACCAAACATTACCTTAGTTATTTTGTATATCTATTACGGGTTTAGAGGGGCGGAGAGAAGTTTCAATCCATCTCTGCCTCTATTTTTGTACTGATTTATATGGATATCTTCATATACATACATCATGCAATACATATGGTTTATCTTCGATCCAACGAGTATCCGTTTTTCTCCTATCCATTGTCATCTCTAAAAAGAGATGTTTTAAGATTTGCGTTTTGGAGAGAGAAAATGAATGATTAAAATGAGTAGTGTGTTTTGGTTGATCGATTACAGCAATTGGAGTTACTATTGTAATTAAAGACCTAAAGCTATAAGAATACCTAGAACGAATAGTTAGAAACCTAATGTTATATGTAAGAAGAGTTTTAATAGGACATGGAAAGAAAAATGATGACATTAATAAGGATATATGGGTTATGACTAACTTAACATTATTAAGTAGTGATAAAACAAGAAATCAAGAAAATTTCACATATGCTTAAAATTATAAGTAGTATAGATAGATAGATATATAGATATAGATGGTTTGGGTTCATGAGCCTAAGCTAAAATTTATTTCGGGAAATTGAAAGCCAGTCCTATTTCCCCATTTGTTTCGGCAATAAGGACAAGAAAAATTATGTTATGTGCATGTAAGGACAATTGCTAGAGTCTTTTGGGTAAAAAAAGACCTTAGTTCACACGTCTTTTATTTTAATTGACCTTTTTATCATTCGACTCATTAGCGTTTACTTAGGAGTTGATACTGATATTGTTCCATTGGTGTTTGTTTGAATTTCAAATTCTGTTGAATCAGATGTTTCATATATTGGACCTCATTAACTCAACGTAGTTTTATCAGTGAAGTTTTTCATTTTTTTTGTAGCTTCATCTGCTTAGTTATTCATTAAAATTCATAGCTTGTATAGAGGAGCTCTATTTTTTTCAGTAGTTTGTTATTGTTATTCATCAAAGATTTTCTTCAAAATTGATTTGAATTTCATATATTGCTACGATGAATGCATGTGTTTTTGCTTAATATTCTTCAAAATTGCTTTGAATCAATATTTGGATATTTGTATATTGTTTGAAAAAATATACTATGTTTTCGTTGTGATCACCCAACCTTTTTTTGTCATTGTGTTTGTTTGCCATAATTGTGGTTTCATTTTTCGAATTTAGCATATGTTTTTTTTATTTCATCTAAATATATGTGGTTAGGAATTTGTTTGGTTCAGTTTTTTGTTTGTTTCAATTGTTAGTTCCATTGTTAAATTATGTGTTGGAACTTAGAATGAGTTTTTATTGTTTATGACCTATTATTGTGACTTGTTCATGAAAATTTGGTGTTGTTAATAGTTATTTAAATAGGTTGTGTTGTGGTGTTAGTTATATTACTGTGTGTTTATTTGTTGTTCTATGAACTGTGACTGTGATATTTTCTAACACGAAACATATTAAACTCAACTTAAGTAAGTCTTTAAGTGTATAAATCCCAAAAACATTATTAATTATGTATTACAAACATTAAATATAATGATAATTACGGTATGTTTTTGGGTATTTGTCATTTTTTGTAATTGTCACTATGAATATTAGTAAATTAATAGGTGTATATGGTACATTTTATACATTATTTTTATTATATTTATGGCATATGACTTTACATTCGTCATGTGTTTTGTGGTACTGTAACTGCGGTTAATCTATATGTTTTTCATTATTATTTATTTCAGAGTAGTCAATGGATGATTCAATACTGCTTGTGTGCATAAATTGTGAAGAAACTAATGTGATAAGTATATCAATTAATTCAAATTATCTGACTATATTGGTTGGTATCATAAATAGGTGGAAAGATGTGGATGTAAGATGTTTGAGTTTATCATATAGTATACCTAGACACTCTAGTTGTATGTTGCACTATGATGTTGATTTGAAAAATATGTTTGTCCTTTATCGTGAACTTCATTTGAATTATATCGAAATTGTTGTGTCACAAAAGCTAGTTGATTCTAATTTTGTTGATGGGAGTGAAGTGCTTCAAGATATGTCTTTTCATTGATATCAATGGATATGACACAGAGCATAAATCACTATCTTCATTATGTCCTCATAATGGAAAGGGCATTATTGTTGGCTGGTTGGTCTAATGAAATTATGGGAATAGGCCAAAAATTTGAAGGTGGTGCACAACACTTCAGCAATGCCCTTTGTAAATATTCAATTGAGTGTGGGTTTCAGTTTAATTACACGAAGAATGACAGATCAAGGATTAGAGCCGAATGTTCTTCGAGGTACTCTCTTGTATATGAATGGTATGTTTGTGCTTCAGTTCAGAATGTTAACGGATATTTCTACACAAGGAAAATTAACAATTTACATACTTGTGGGACAGCTGTGTGCACGAACAAGAACAAACACATGACTTCAAATATTGTCGCCGACCTTATTCTTGACGGCGTTCGGGAGCTGCCTTCAACTCGTGTTGTAGATGTTGTCCCGCAATTTCGTTCTAGATTTGGTCTTATAATAACCTATAACAATGCGTGGATGGATGTGGAGAAAGCAAAAGGATTGCTATTTAGAGGTCATTCTAAATCGTACAACCAATTATCATGATACGTACAAGCCGTCACTAATAGGAATCCAGATAGCCACATTATGATGGACTACGATGTTGAGAGCAAGCGTTTTAAGCGGTTGTTTGGATTTTAGTAAATTTTTTCATATGCAAAGACATCATTGGTGCGGTGGCTTAGATGTTACGATTACACACACATTCATTTGGTTTAATGCTATGACAAACAGAGTGTGACATGACAATTACACACATTCCTTTGTTTTAGTATTGTGATAACAGAGTATGACATCATTGTTTCAGAGTTTGGCCACTACGATTACAAACACATTCATTTGATTTAATAGTGTAACAACACAGTGTGGCAGCATTGGTTCATGTATTGATACAATCACAATAAACAAAATTAAAAAAAAAAAAAAAGCATTATAGTCATAAAATTGAAACCAAAAAAATGATCATACAAACTATTACATGTACCGAAAATATTTTTATTTGGTAGTTAGAAGGCCTCTTGTCCAAGATATGGTGTAGCCTTTTAGAAGTGATGACCCCTTACACTGGGTTGGGTTGTAATGGTAAAATTCATCTGTTGCCCTTTTTAGGTAGACCCATGCCCAGTATTTGGTGTGTAATGACTTGGATATTCAATATGCCGTGTCTTTTGTCCAAGCTATTCTTTCCTTTGGAGTCATAAGTTGCCCCCAGGCTGAGTTTGGTTTGTCTTGATTAGGCCATTGGTTGGGGCTAAGCATCGTGCTAATCTAGTCGTGCTCCTGGGGTTGCGTGTAATCGTAGGGATGTTTTTTATGGTTATCCCATTTTTCCATAGTTTAGGCAACATGCTACTTGCTTGGTGCCTCAGTTTTCAAGGCATGCCTCTCACAAGCTACCACATTTCCCACACTTGCATGTGGCATTAATGCACCATCATAGGTTGTAACCACCAAAATATTTCCTATTTAAATCTCCGCCTTTCCTTAGTAGCTCGCATCTTTGATCTTGTCTTCAAACGAGAGAGAAAGAACCAGGGAGGCATTTTTCTTGTTCTTCGTTTTTTCCTACACACACATTCCTTTGTTTTAATAATATGATAAACAGAGTATGAAATCATTGTTTTAGAGTTTGAGCACTACGATGACAAACACACACATTCCTTTGTTTTAATAGTGTAACAATACAGTATGACAACATTGGTTTAGGTGTTGATACAATTATAATAAACAAAATTAAAAAAACAACAATATAATCATAAAACTGAAATAAAAAAATGACCATACAAACAATTACATGTACTAGAACCATAAACATGAAGAGACGAAGAAATCAAAAACATAATTTACATATCATATATCATATTATAGAAAGTATATGGGATTATAACGATATGAATGAAAATTATAGTGTAACAGTACAATACCAAGAACATGGAGAAAACGATATATCTTGGGGAAAAAAATTAACTTAGTCGAACAATAGTTTGATTGTCTCTTCATGTTTGGAGAATAATAAGGAAAAAAATAAAATCAAACAAAAAAACCAAAAGTGAATAAAAGTATAATTTCTAACCTAATAATGGCTGAATGTTGTAGTAGAAGAAAAATGAAAACTGGTTGGAAAAAAATAAGGACGATCACTTAACGTTAACTAGTTACAAAAGACGAATGAAAAACGAGAACTGGTTGGAGAAGAAGAAGAATGATAATAGCTTATGGTTGAGAAAAAGAAAGAATGTACGTTTGATGGAAAAAATATTGAGAATATAATTCAAAATTCAAAATGAATAATGATATAAAGAATAAACGTTATATGACAAATCTTCTAAGAATATAATTCATCCATAAAATTAAGAAATATTTTATATAATATAACAAATTCAAAAAATAAAATAACTGTCAAATTTAATATGCATGATTTAAAGGGAGGGCAAATACATCAATGAAAAATCTAAAAAAGTCAAAATGTGTACTTAGACACAATAAAGTTAGGAAGGTGAAGACTAAATGTCTTAACACTATAAGTTATGTACTTTAAGACTAATAAATATTATTTGGTGTACCCTTTTACAATTATCCATTTTTAGAATTGATTTGGAATTTTAGGATTGATTTTGGCCACAAGAATCTATCTATATAATAAAGTAACTAAATTGTTTGTCTTCAACTTTTCGCGACTCAAATTATTTGAAAATTATTGATCCGACGATTCTTATTAGACTTTCATTTATTTTACAATTTTAAGACTCCTATCTCTTCTCTATTTCATACACCCAACTCTTTCGTTATCTTATATCTCTTTTAAATACACACACTTTTTTTTCTCTCTCTCTCTCTATATATATATGTATATATATCTATATATAAAGTAGCTAGATTATTTGTTTTGACCTTTTTGCTGCTCAGTTCGTTTGAGGCTTACTTCGTTTGAGGATTATTGATCTGATGATCCTAATTGGACTTTTATTTCTTTTATAACTCTAAGTCTATATATATATATATATCTTAGATGTTTTAAATACAGTCTCTCAAATACACGCTCTCTCATCTCTCATATAATTCTACCTCTTACAGACACACACTCTCTCTATCTCATTCATTTACTTTTGTGAGTGAATGTTATGTGTTAAATGTGAATTGTTAGTTTTAGTGCTTTTTTATTCAAAGTTTGCAGCTTTGACATGATTTTATTATTGTTAAATGTTATGTGTGAAATATGCTATTGCTATTTTTGGTACTTCTTACTCGTACATTTGTATGATTTTATAGATGAGAAAATATTTAAATGTTAAAAAAATTTTCATAGACATTCAAAACCAAACTAATCACAAAAATCAAAGTCAATCTAATCACCAATAAAAAAAATAAAATAACAAGTGATACCAATTGCACAGAAAAAAAAATTCAAAACCAAGCTAATTACCAATAAAAAAACAACAATGACCAATAAAAAAAATAAATGAAACCAATTGCATTAAAAAACAATATTCAAAACCAACTATAAAATGTTTTTCCCAAGTTGTAGACATTCAAACTCAAGCTAATCACCGATAAAAAAAAATAACAAAGCCAAATATTTGAGTAATTTTATAGAATGAGAAAATATTTGAATGCTAAAACAAAAATTCCAAGTTGTGGACATGCAAAGTCAAGTTTCACCAGAAAAAAAAAAATCGAAGTCAAGCAATCACCAATTAAACGAAATAAGTGAAACCAATTGCACTAAAAAAACAAAAAAAAAAATCAAAGACAAGCTAATCACCAATAAAAAAAAATAACAAATGATACTAATTGCACCAAAAAAAAACAAAAAAATTCAAAGCCCAAGCTAATAGCAATAAAAAAATAACAAGTAATTGAATTTATAATTATATTGTGTTATTCAGTTGAATGGTGACAATGGTAATAAATTTATACATCTTATAAATGAGTAAGATTTTATTTATTACTTAAAAATTATAAATTTTATTAGATTTAGTAGTATTTTTTTCCCCAAGTATTTGTATATGTGATATTGTTTTGGAGAATTTTTTTTATACATTTTTGGGATAGTTCTATTAATATGAAGATATGATCAACAGTATATTTCGGGTCATTTTAAAAGAATTGGTATGAATATTTTTGACTCACTTTCTTTTTGAAGATGGACAATTACTTGCAATTTTTTTATGGGTTATATAATGTCTTCAGATACGAACAATGACTAATATATATATATATATAAAACTGTTTCACCTTTATATACAAAGAAAAAAAGGGATAATTCCTTTCGTAACATGGTTTTTAACTATTTATGCACCACTCTCAATAGAAATGGAGTTCATAAAGGAACTCAATCAAATAAAAAGTATAGAGTAATTTGAAAATGAAATCCATCAATCCAAAGACTTTAAAGATGCTTTACCACCTAACTTACTGAATAATTCTACTTGTGTTAAAGCGGAAGATGAATTCATAAATGAATTAGTTTTACGACATGACTTTTTTGACATAAAGGAAGAAGATTATTTTAATAGCTTCTCTTTTCAAGAATACAATATTAATACTAATGAACTTAGTGATTCACCTTCTAAAGAAGATCCTTTAACACTAGATAAAACTTGTTATGAATTTAATTATTATAAATTTATTTTAGTTATGAATGAATTAAGTATCAATATTTTGACTAAGTCATAAAATTTAATTCTCGATCTTGTAGATAAAATTTAAGATCCGGATTCTAAAAAAAAAATTATTGAACAATATTTAAAAATAAATCCAGAAGAAAAAATGTCATCCATATCTCAGCTTTATTTATTAAAGGAAGTCCTTAATATGACAAAAAACATGATAGATAATCCACTACAAATAAAGGAAGTCTCCCCCACTACGATACAAGACTTAAGAAAGGAGATTCACTCTTAAAGATGACATAAAAGTCATAAAGCAAAAGACTATTAGCTTTGGAAAAATCACCAATTAAATAAAGTGACAAAAAAGATGACATAAAAGTATCATCATCACACTTTTCTAGTAATGAATATTTAAATGTACTAGAAAAAATAACTTTTCAAAAATAGAATGTTAAAATAATTTTAGTAATAACATCTGAATTTACTGTTGAAACAATTGTTATAATTAATAGCGGGACAGATATGAATTGCATAAAGGTAAGATTAATTTAAATTAAATATTTTAAAAAAACTACTCAGTCAGTCAGTACTGTTGATGGTTCAAAATTAAACAGCGACTTTAAACTTTCTAATGTTTATATACGCAATGAAGGAATTTGTATTCCTACAACTTTTATGCTTATTAATAATTTAAATCAATTAGTAATTTTAGATACACTATTCTTATCTTTGATTGAACCTATAGAAAGAATTGACTCTAAAAGAATTTTAACTATCATAAATGGTCAACCAATATTATTTGAGTTTATAACTTCACCTCAAATAAAGTTGATAAATAAAATAAAATAAAATTTAATTTATAAAAAAAATCAATTAAATTTCTCATCAACCTCTAACATATTAGCAAGTGGTGTCAAAAATGAATTCTAGCCCATAATCATTTTCTTTGGATCTTATTGTCAAATCTCCAAAACTTCTTAATTGTATTTGTGATTATGCAGGTAATATATTTTTAGTTTTGCCTTTACCTGACATCATAATTACTGCAAGATTTTACTTTGGTGTCTCTATTGCAATCCTATGGAAGATCAAATAATTGATGATGTCCCTATCTTTTTGTTAAGAATTGCAAGAGCACAAAAGATCTTTTTTCTAAGAATTGCAAGAGCACAAAATTAGCTTCGACTGATAAAGGAGATATTGTATTAAATGCTTGCTATATATCAAAAAAAGATGATATAGCTAAAAATATTTCCATAAAAAAAAATAATTATACAAATGTTGCTTACAAGTTGTAGGTCAACACTTGAATAAAATTGAAAATTTAATAAAAAATCAACACTCAAAAGTTTCGTCTTCCCAGTACTTTAAAAATAATGACTTTGAACAAGTTAATATAAAGCCACCAGTTAATACTTCCACATTTAACCTGCATAATAAAGTGGAAGATGAATTCATAAATGTACTTAAACAAAAATTACAAATTTTATCATTAAATGTAATATCTCAAACAGAAAGTATAAAGCAATCTGAAACCGAACTTCAAAATTTTGAAGATTCTTTGCACCAAATGAAGATTGAAGAACTAAATAAAATTGGCTACTCTAACCCAAAAATTAATACATATCGGCTGGAACCTCTCTTGAGGGCTTATTATCAAAAACCTATTCCTCAAGATGTTTTATATGAAGAACAATTTTTAATTGATCAAAGTGGTTATGATGCCTCTTCTATTTATGAATGGAATATTGATGGCATGTCCAAATATTTAATTCATCAAGTTTTACACAAAATTTTAATGTACGCCTCGATATGTCGAGCTAATCGTAATTCAGATCATAATATTGCTAAATTCATAACTATAGGATTTACTGACCATCTACGAGGCTGGTGAGATAATTATTTAAATCAAATCCAACAAAATAAAATTTTAAATGTAGTAAAAATTATAACAGTTGAAGATGGAAGTATAACCACTCAAGAAAATGTTATTTATACATTAATACAAATTATATTTAAACACTTTGTTGGAGCAAATTTTCAAAGTACTGATATATATATATCCTATCTCTCAGAAGATTTAAATACACTCTCCAAAGTACACATTTTCTCATCTCTCATGCAACTCTCTCTCTCTCTCTCTCTTTGTATTATATGTATTGTTATTTTTAGTATTTCTTTACTCAAAATTTTCAGATTTGACATGACTTTATTATTGTTAAATATTATGTGTTAAATGTGCTATCGCTATTTTTGGTACTTCTATACTCATACATTTGTATGACATTTGTATGATTTTATAGATGAGAAAGTATTCAAATGTTAAGAAAAAAAAAATTTCAGGTTGTAGATATTCAAAACCAAGCTAATCACAAAAACAAAAAATTTCAAAACTAAGCTAATCAATCACCAATAAAAAAATAACAAGCGATACCAATTGCACCAAAAAAAAAAAATTCAAGGTGAATCCAATTACCAATAAAAAATAATAATGACTAATAAAAAAATAAGTGAAACTAATTGCACCAAAAAACAATATTCAAAATCTACTATAAATTTTTTTCTAAGTTGTAGACATTCAAACCCAAGTTAATCACCAATAAAAAAAATAACAAAACCAATTTTTTTTTTTTTGAACATTCAAAGCCAAATATTTGAGTAAGTTTATAGAATGAGAAAATATTTGAATGCTAAAAAATATTTTCCCAAGTTGTAAACATTCAAAGTCAAGTTAATCACCAATAAAAAAAAACAAGTGAAATCAACTGTACCAAAACAAAAAAAAATTCAAAGCCAAGTAATCACCAATAAAATAAAATAAAATTAAGTAAAACCAATTGCGCCAAAAAAACAAAAAAAATCAAAGCCAAGCTAATTACCAATAAAAAAATAACAAGTGACACCAATTGCACCAAAAATACAATTACATTCAAAGCCAAGGTAATCACTAATAAAAAAATAACAAGTGATTGAGTTTATAATTATGTTGTATTATTAGGTTGAATGGTTACAATGGTATAAATTCATACTTCTTATAAATGAATGAAATTTTATTTATAACTTAAAAACTGTAAATTTTATTAGGTTTCGTTAGTATTTTTTTTTTTTTTTGAGGCATTTGTATATGTGATGTTGTTTTGGGAATTTTTTTATACATTTTTGTGATAGTTCTATTAATATGGAAGATATGATCGATAACATATTTTGGGTCATCTTAAAAGAATTTATATGAATATTTTCAAGACATTTTCTTTTTCAAGTTGGACAATTCTTTGAATTTTTTTTATGTGTTATATAGTGCCTTAGGCACGGGTAATGATTAGTCTATATAATAATATAGCTGAATTTTTGTCTTTTACTTTTCGTGGCTCAGATCGCTTGAAAAAATATTGATCGGACGGTCTTAATACAAAATTTCCTCCCTCCCCCCAACTTTTTGAGCAAGACTTTCATTCCTCCACAATTCTAAAACTCCTATCTCTTTATAACTTTCTATCTCATACTACACATTAATTAGGTAGCTAATTATGATTCTAATGAAAGATTATTTTTAAAAATTTCAAATAAACAAATGGACTTTAAATACATGTTTTTTGCGTCAAAACAAGTATAATGACTATAATATAGGTCTTATTTTGTATTGAAATAAAAATATTATAATATTTGAATGGTATAGTAGGCGAATAATATATATGCAATTTGTGATCTATCATGGGAGCTAGTATTTATTTGTGTTGAGCTTTTCGTGGCTTAGATTGTTTTAAAATTATTGATCAAACGATCGAAATTCTTCCTCTTCCAAAAAATTGATTGTGGGTGGTTGTGGGATGGCACACCCCGCCCGCGGGGGAGGGGAGGGTTCTTACTGAAACAAGCTCCTTCCCTCTTTGTAGTGATGCTAGGGGACGAGCGTAGGAGAGAAAGTCTCTCTTATTCTTAGTATGGTAGCTTCACTTACTTAACTTATTGGTAGTTTCCAAGGCTTCGAGCCTGATTATCCCTAAACTCAATTTCATAATTAAGAATAAGATACTCATTTCTAATTAGAATTCTCATTATCCAAATTAGGCCCAACTATACTCATTACATAACAAGCTTGCATGGGGGTACTCTTAAGAACCCCATTAAAGATTTATTATTTATTTTTGGGATGAAAGACTTGAGAAGAATTGTTGTATAAATTATTCACAAGGCAAGCTATTGGCTTACACTGAAATAGTTCCCTCGGAAATTAATCCCCCAAAGGTTTAGGATCAGTTTAAACTTACAAAATTCGGTTCTTTTATATGTAAAATAATCGACTTATTCGGACTAAGTTTGGGCTCTTTTATATGCAATAACTTTTGATTGTAACAGGACCCAAAAGTTGTAAGAAACGGAAAAAAAAAGTTGTAAAGAGAACAAATAAATTATGATCGACTATAACTAATGACGACCGATCATAATTTAACAATGAGAATAAATAAATTAAATGTTAATTTGATTAATTTAACGCTAACTAAATGAATTTAAATGTTAATTTGATGTAAATTTAATGAATGAAATATTAATTAACTGAAATTGCATGTTTCTTTGGTTTTGATTTGATAAATTGAATTTTGATTGAATGATTTTGGATGTTAAAGGTTCATCTTGAAGTATTCAAACAAAAATTGAATACTTTAAGAACTAAATTGATATTTTATGGACAAAACTGACAAATGTGTATAACTTCAAGGATAAAAGTATTATTAACCATTTATTAAATTAGGACCACTACCTACGATCAATCCTAATTTAACCAATGGTTAATAACACTTTTATCCCTAAAGTTATACACGTTTGTCAGTTTGGTCTCTAAATTATCAATTTATAAATTTAATCCCTAAAATATTCAATTTGTGTTTAAATAGTCTCAGATGAACTGTTAACATGAAAACTCATCCAATATTCAATTAATATTTAATTCACCAAATTTAATCTAAATTAATATTCAACTCAATACATTAACATTTTGTTTCATCTAACAAATATTCAATTCATCAAATTAACATTCAATTTCATTTTATAAATGTTTAATTCATCAAATTAACATTCATATTAAACTAGTTAACATAAAATTCAAAAAAGAAAAACATTAAATTTATCAACCTAACATTCAATTTTATCCAACGAATATTTAATTCATCTAATTAACACTCAATTCATCAAATTAATATCCAAAATTATTCAATTAAAATTTAATTTATCAAATCAACACTAAAATAACATGTAATTTCATTCATTAAATATTTAATTAATCAATTTAATATTAAATTAACATTCAATTCAACAAATTAACATTCAATTTCCTCTAATAAACATTCAATTCATTAAATTAATATTCAAATTCAATTATTTAACATTAAATTCATCAAATTAATATGAAATTTCATCCAATTAATATTCAATCAATCAAATTGACACTAAATTAACATTTATTTTTAGGCAAACTCGAACTCACCAAGTGAGAGATCTATCATCTTATTTATTGTGCAAAAAACGCCTTGCTCGTGCTTCTCAAGAGTATTTGGGTTCGCCCTTACCCATTCCCTCTCTCTTTACGTTTCTCAGATACGACCGGTTGGAAATGGCTGCACTGACGTATCAAAAATTTGGGAGAATATCTTTCACTTAGTTGGTCTTCTTTCATCAAGTCCATCATCTTTCCTCAAAGTCGCAGCAATAGAGTGTCGAAGAAGAAAAATAATCAAAATATTATGTACAGTGATTGTTGGCATGATATCCCTATAGATATCATGGAGATGATCGTCATAGAACGATTTACTCTAACTGATCGCATCCGCATGGGCAGTGTTTACACAAAGTGGAGAGTTCTTGTTCTAAGCGAACACATTCAGAGGACTTGTATTGAATTTCCCTGGCTAATGCTTCCTCAAACTCAGATTGGAAAACAAGTAAGTTTCTGTGACTTTTCTAATGAAACAGTTCATAACTTGAAGCTTTCAAAGTTAGATCATGGAGGGTGGTGCAGTTGATCATCACCATCACCATCACCACCACCGGATGCAATAAATTTGACCCAAAACTTTTTCTGTTGAATCCAATTTCTGGGGCCAACTTCGACTTCCTTCCCTAACAACTATTCCACTTTTTGGAGAAAAAAAGGAGGAATATTTGAATAATTGAGAAACAATGGTCGGAACTTTCGTCACCAGGATTGAACTATTTTCTTCTTCTTCTACCGATGATGCTACAGAAGAATGTGTAGTTGCTGCAACCTTTCGTGACGAAGACGAAAGATGGAAAAACATGAACCACTTGTAGTTTGTGAATCTAGTGTGTTCTACCTCGAAAAAAGAAATTGAACGTCCCTCCCCATTATTAAGCTTACTTCCAAAACAGGCTAAAATCTGTGGGGGTATAGGAAAATACTAGAAAGTGGAACATTTAAAGACAAAAAGGGTAAAAAGGGTATGGCAACAACCTTAATTATATTTAGTACATAAAGAACTGGGCATGACCTTGTCAATTGCAAGGGTAAAATTTCAAAAAGGGTAGAGAATATCATATCCTATACCAAAAAAACAAAGAAAAGAACAAATATCTAGCTTCAGTTGTTAGGGATATAATCCCTCGAACTGTCCTATACAATCACTTAGGATACTGATCTGTGCTATTCTTGCTTTAATTGTTAGGGATATAATTCGTTTTGGGCACAAATGAGTCAATTGTCTTTTCCTTCGCAAATTTAATATTTTCCGAGATGAAAAATTACAGTCACAAATCGAAAAATCACATCCCGATCGAGGAAGGAAGAAAATCAACAAGAAGGAATTAAATGATAGATTTTAAATGGAAGAATCATGTTTCCCATATTAACCAACTCTAAACAAAAACCTGTTCTTCGGTACTAATTCCAACAACATCCATCGCCCTCCTTGTAGCAATATACTCTTTAGAATCATCAATGCCATCTAACTCGTAACAATTTAATTGATTCAAATAATGAAACGTTCTTGGATTTTCCACTTTGCACCTTTGAAGATCCTAGCAGCATGGAAAAATAATATAAGATTTGTGTGAAATTGAAATAATATCCCAACACAATGATCAAAATTGAACTTCAATTCCCACTTCCACACATGTAAGCCTACCACACCTTTGGAACCAAACCAACAATTGACCTTGATTGATGGAGTAATTACATTACTGCAAGGAACTTAATTTTAGAGGAATCTATGGCGTTTTCTTAAGAAATTGTACATAAAATAACCACCGTTAAACTGACTAATAAACAAAAATGTATAAAAAATCTACGAAATAAACTAAATTTACAATAAAGTCCTCTAAAATTAAACATTGTCTCAACTTAATTATAACCTAGATCGATCGTTCACAAAATATTAGCAATTATTAGTCAACTGATTTCACCAAACATACCCAAAAAAAAATGTGAAACATTCTAGCTAACAATATAGCTACACAAAGACGAGCAATAGAGTAGTATAACAACGTATTATAAATATAGTTTTGACGCATTTAAAGGTATCTCAAATATTCCAAACTTGATTCAATCAAAAAACATACACAATAAAAAATGCCACTCACTGTGGTCCCCTCTCAATCCCGAAGCAGGAAGGCAGAAGGCCTCCTCTCAATTGTCGAATCAGGATCACAACCATACACTTCTATTAAAAAAAAAGGGGGGGAAACCCACATGATGTCAAATAAGCTCTAAAAGTCATGAATTCTCTACTTTCTAAAAACTACATCTCTCTTGCGAAAATTTCTTGAAATGCTTTTGTACAATCATATAATTTTTTCAATAACTCGAGAAAAATCACATGTTAGTAAGTTCAATGCAATACTCACAGATATCCAAAAGTTCGACATAATAAAATGAACTGTGCCTTTTTTCCTACTTTTCTTACCCTAGAATCTAGGCTATAGATAAATGCACATAATGGAATAGACTCGTATAAGAGAAGTAAAACAGTTCAAGAGATACCTGTGCAATTTCATCAGTACCTCGGCGTTTCAAGCATAGTTATCAAATCGTGTATCGGAAGGCGTATCGTAAGATACAAATATTGTATCGTATCGTGTATCGTATCGTGTATCGTAAGATACGATGCAATTTTAAATAAATAATAAAAAAATATATATACCTTTGAAAAAAAGTCATACACTCATAAAAAATATAGCATTTCATTAATACTCCACCAACTATTCAAGTTATCAACATAATCCACTACTATTATAATGCAAAGTTCACAACCATAGTTCACTAATTCAAACTTTAAACACCAAAGAGACTTCTAATCCAAATTTCTAACATCCATTTTGAACTCAATCTTCAATTTCAATTGAAAATGCATCATCATCATCATCATTGTGATCGGATGCCAACAAGTCTTCACTTGTCGTTTTTTTTAAAAAAAAATCAGAGCACAAAACGACGTCGTTTTTTTAAAAAAAAAAAAAAAAAAAAAAAAAAATTTGCACGTATCGTGCGTATCGTACCGATACGTATCGTATCGTAAAAACGTATCGTGTATCGGACGATACAACGCAAAAACGATACATAACTACGATCCGTATCGTTTTAGGGCTGTATCGTAACGTATCGTACGATACGTATCGCGTATCGTACGATACTAACAACTTTGGTTTCAAGAGCTAGCAATGTTTCTTTGAGTGAATACAAGAAGACTCAAAAAATCCTCCCATAACTCATCCTCAACTCCAATGTTTTACTCCAATAAATGGCCACAGGTGGTAGAAAATCACCAATGGCAACACCACCCACCCTAGAATTACCAACAACCTACACACTGATAAACAAATTAATTTAACTACTAAAGATGTATCCATATCATTACCCATTTTAGTTATGCGCCGCCACCATATCATAGATTGTGATCTTAACTGGTCATGGTCCAAAATGTTGGGAAGAAATGAAAAGCCATTGCGAAACAATGGCTTCAGTTGTTAGGGATATAATCCCTCGAACTGTCCTATACTATCACTTAGGATACTGATCTGTGCTATTCTTGCTTTAATTGTTAGGGATATAATTCATTTTGGGCACAAACGAGTCAATTGTCTTTTCCTTCGCAAATTTAATATTTTCCGAGATGGAAAATTACAGTCACAAATCGAAAAATCACATCCCGATCGAGGAAGGAAGAAAATCAACAAGAAGGAATTAAATGATAGATTTTAAATGGAAGAATCATGTTTCCCATATTAACCAACTTTAAACAAAAACCTGTTCTTCGGTACTAATTCCAACAACATCCATCGCCCTCCTTGTAGCAATATACTCTTTAGAATCATCAATGTCATCTAACTCGTAACAATTTAATTGATTCAAATAATGAAACGTTCTTGGATTTTCCACTTTGCACCTTTGAAGATCCTAGCAGCATGGAAAAATAATATAAGATTAGTGTGAAATTGAAATAATATCCCAACACAATGATCAAAATTGAACTTCAATTCCCACTTCCACACATGTAAGCCTACCACACCTTTGGAACCAAACCAACAATTGACCTTGATTGATGGAGTAATTACATTACTGCAAGGAACTTAATTTTAGAGGAATCTATGGCGTTTTCTTAAGAAATTGTACATAAAATAACCACCGTTAAACTGACTAATAAACAAAAATGTATAAAAAATCTACGAAATAAACTAAATTTACAATAAAGTCCTCTAAAATTAAACATTGTCTCAACTTAATTATAACCTAGATCGATCGTTCACAAAATATTAGCAATTATTAGTCAACTGATTTCACCAAACATACCCAAAAAAAAATGTGAAACATTCTAGCTAACAATATAGCCACACAAAGACGAGCAATATAGTAGTATAACAACGTATTATAAATATAGTTTTGACGCATTTAAAGGTATCTCAAATATTCCAAACTTGATTCAATCAAAAAACATACACAATAAAAAATGCCACTCACTGTGGTCCCCTCTCAATCCCGAAGCAGGAAGGCAGAAGGCCTCCTCTCAATTGTCGAATCAGGATCACAACCATACACTTCTATTAAAAAAAAAGGGGGAAACCCACATGATGTCAAATAAGCTCTAAAAGTCATGAATTCTCTACTTTCTAAAAACTACATCTCTCTTGCGAAAATTTCTTGAAATGCTTTTGTACAATCATATAATTTTTTCAATAACTTGAGAAAAATCACATGTTAGTAAGTTCAATGCAATACTCACAGATATCCAAAAGTTCGACATAATAAAATGAACTGTGCCTTTTTTCCTACTTTTCTTACCCTAGAATCTAGGCTATAGATAAATGCACATAATGGAATAGACTCGTATAAGAGAAGTAAAACAGTTCAAGAGATACCTGTGCAATTTCATCAGTACCTCGGCGTTTCAAGAGCTAGCAATGTTTCTTTGAGTGAATACAAGAAGACTCAAAAAATCCTCCCATAACTCATCCTCAACTCCAATGTTTTACTCCAATAAATGGCCACAGGTGGTAGAAAATCACCAATGGCAGCACCACCCAGCCCTAGAATTACCACAACCTACACACTGATAAACAAATTAATTTAACTACTAAAAAGATGTATCCATATCATTACCCATTTTAGTTATGCGCCGCCACCATATCATAGATTGTGATCTTAACTGGTCATGGTCCAAAATGTTGGGAAGAAATGAAAAGCCATTGCGAAACAATCCACAATAAAAGCATACTAAGTTACATATTGAAGGTCGGATCCAATATAATAGATGAAGTAGCACTATGTTAACACTATAAAATCAGTATGTAACATTATATTAAAGCAGTAGCACTATGTTAACATTATATAAAAGCAGTCACAATAGCACTATGGATTTAGTTACACGTTAAAGGTAGGTATTATATCAAGCCCAACAGTCCGTCAAATACATTAATGATCGAGTTCACAAATATCAAAACAACCAATAAAGAGAATATAATATAGAGAGATTGAGTTCACAGTAGCACCTGAAAAAGGTACACGAGAAGGACAAAGGATCACAAAGCTACACAGAAACAGTTAGCATTGTTGCGATGGAGGCTAGAATCACATATAAATGTATGTTAGAAAAGGATATCCATGTTGAAGAAACAAAGATATCCATGGTGCATAGATGAAGTCAACAATAAAAACAAAACAATAAAATCAATTTAAAGCATACATGAAGAACTTAGTTTCGATGACCATAAATGAAGTCAACAATACCAGATTTTACAAACACAACTTGGACCTAAGTCAATTCAAAATCCGAAAATAACTAAATCGGATAAACCAATCTTAAGATTAGCCAACACAAATATCCACTTGATTCATTTTATCATGCAAAAGATATTAAAAAGCATAAAAAAAATGAGCCCACTGTCCATAAGCAAAGGGCTGAAGGAACTTTTTGAAACAAAAAAAAAAAATATTGGTTTGGCAATTTATCAAACAGGTGGTACACAGGACCTAGGAAGAACAGGAAGGGGCTGTCGAGTGGGGTTATGATTGTGGAGAGAGAGTGAGAAAAGGAAATGATTGAGAGAGAAGAGATGCGTGACAAAGAGAAAGGAGATGCGTGAGAGAGAAAGGGGAGATGATTGAGAAGGATACCTAAAATAGGTTGTGGCGGGGCAGCTACTGGCTGTCATTGGCAATGACATAGAGAGAGAGGGATAAGGGCGGTTGTCACTGGCGGTAAACTGAGAGAACAAATGCGTCACAGTTGGGCATTGGGCAGTGGCACAATAGGGAAGAAGTTAGATAGGAAATAGAGTTAGGAGGAAATGATCATAAGCGCATAGAAAGAGGGAGAGATGGACAGAGAGAAGATGCGTGAGAGAGAGAGGAGATGATTGACAAGGCTACCTGAAATTGGCAGTCGCTGGCTGTCGTTGGTAGTGGATATGCAGCAGTATAGAGAGAGAAGAAAAAGGGACGGTTGTCGTTGACGGTGAACCGAGAGAAGAGATGCGTCATTGCTAGGGATTGGGCAGCGGCGCAATAGGGAAGAAGGTAGAGAGAAAATATAGCTATGGGGGGATGAGCATGAGTGCATATATAGAGAGATGAACGGAGAGGAGATACATGAGAAAGAGGGGATGATTGAGAAGGATACTTGGAATAGGCAGCGGCTAGGTAGCTGCTCGCTTTCATTGGCAGTGGATGTGCAGCGGCACAGAGAGAGAAGAGATAAGGGGCGGTTATCACTAGAGGTAAACTGAGAGAAGAGATGCGTCACTGCTTGTTGTTGAAGGCTTAACTATTGGGGATTGGGCAGTGATGCAATAGTGAAGAAGGTAGAGAGAAAATAACAATAGGGGGAGATGATCGTGGGTGCATTGAGAAAGTGAACATGAGTAAGGGAGAGAGAATTTTAGGGCACAACCATAGGTCATAGTTTGGAGAGCATATTTAGGAAAGAGAAGGAGACGATCTGAGAAAGACATGTGAGATAGAAATTGAGTGTAAGAAAGCTCGATTAAGAAAGGAGATAAAAGGGGAGACGAGGAATAGATTTTAGTGGAGCCTTGGGGAGTGATTGAAGACCTGACTAAGGGTGACAAAATGAAAAGTTTAGGCGGGAAAAAATATTTCTAGACTCATTCTGGCTCATTAGATTAGTAATTTTGAAATGATCTATTTTATGTTGGGGTAACGTAGCCCGTCAAATGACCCTTTATTTTATCTTAAAACAATCTGCTCCGTTTTTTGTCTTTTGATTCAAAAACAGCTCTATTTTATTATATAGATTAGTAGTAACGAAAAGTATTTACTACTCAACACTGGGGTTGGCCACATATATTTTTTGGGGCACCACTTTGCCATGTATCATGTGATATCCAAGGATGAAAATTCTATGTTAAGATAAATAAACAACTCCATAAAAAATGAAATGCGCTACAAACAAGTATTTATTCTTTACTATAAAGCAAATCTTGATCAACTAAATAGAGACTTGTTACCTCAGGTGGTGCGAAGCAAAGCATGCCGAAGCAATAATAGTACCTCTTAGGATCGGACACCTGACAAACATGAGACCTTTCCGGCTGATAAGTTTTGATAACAGCCCTTGATCTCCTTCCTCTCCGGTCAAATTCAATCTTCAGTCTCCACAAGCTTACAGAAATGACTGCAACGTACATAGCATGAAGAGATAGAAGGAAATAATTCAACCAAACAGTATTAGAGAAACTTTGCCACATATA
This sequence comes from Ilex paraguariensis, assembly GCA_963454935.2. NCBI lineage: Eukaryota > Viridiplantae > Streptophyta > Magnoliopsida > Aquifoliales > Aquifoliaceae > Ilex > Ilex paraguariensis. The sequence continues at coordinate 34,706 of CAUOFW020002764.1, forward strand.
CAGAAGTTACACCATAAATGCAAAATGTTCCCACCAGGAGTTGTTGTTTCTGACTGTATTTGCATTACCGAATGCTTCTAGAACCAGATTTGACTGCAAAACAAATGAAAATAAGGCCAAAACACATATTGTACACAATTAAAGAACTAAATTATGTGGTGAAAAATCTAAAATCTAGCCTCAGAATGAATCAGTCCCTCGTCTAAGCTTGTTGGACAGGCTGAAATGCAAGGTTTACCTCCCAGGACTTGCTGCTCGACAGTCCTCCCCTCAGATTCAGCTCTGCCTCCCAAGTAAGCAAGATACTGCATGAGCAATTTTGTTTCAAAATGATATTGTTGCAAGTGGTCCCATTAGTAGTTAGGCAATATTTTTCAAACCATTGTGAAAGACTCAGGTTTCTATCAGTCTGTCTTTCCTGTGATGTAGGAAAATAGCTCCAGACTCTTTGGGCCTTACTACAATCTCTTAAAATGTGAATGGTTGTCTCAACAAAGTTTTTACACCTATTGCACATAAGATCATCTGTCATACCTCTGTCGGCTCTAAGTTTATTTGAGGGGATTCTATCATGGAGGACAAGCCAAAGAAAAAACTTTAACTCCTGAGGAATTTCCATTTCCCAAATCTGTTTCCATCTCTTATCAACGACAGTGAAAGAAGTGTTATCAGTAAGGAGATTATAATAGTTTTTGGATGAAAACTTACCATTGGCTGCCTTACCCAAGGATATAGAATCAAGTTGCTGGCTGAATTGTGGCAGTGGAATGAACAAAATCTCTTGAACAATATTAGGAGGAAGAATCATACCTGTGGATTGCAGATTCCAGGATCCATCTGTGCCAATGAAGTTAGCCACCTTAACCTCTGTATCAATATTCGTTTGGGGATTCAGTTGCTGCAGAAGTGGTTTTCCACCAACCCACCAAGCTTTCCAGAAGTTAATGTTTTGTCCATCACCCACAATCCATTTTATACCTGCTTATAACGGGTTACAAATTTTCAAAATAGCATTCCATATGGGAGATGCATTGTTCTTTTTTTTCCAAGGTTCAGTGTTCATAGCAATGTATTTACTTTTCATAATCTCAACCCATAAGGATTTATTATTATTAGCTCTAAGTTCCCAACCTAGTTTCCCTAGGAGTGCTGCATTATTATCTCTGTTCTTCCTTAATCCTAGACCCCCACTAGCTTTGGGTGAACACACTTTGTCCCAGTTTAAGTAGTGAATTTTCCTCCTCTCTTCTGTGTCCCCCCATAGAAAATTTCTATTCAGTCTATCAATTTGATCACAAATGGACTGGGGAACCCATTGAGTTTGCATAGCATAGTTAGGGATAGTAGCAGTGACAGCCTGAATCAGGGTTGCCCTACCTGCTATGGTCAAGTTGTTAGCTTTCCATCCAGAAAACCTTATCTGAATTTTTTCAATAATGTCTTTAAAATGTTCTTTGGATTCTTTTTTTTATGTAAAACTGGTATTCCTAGGTACTTACCTAGATCCCCAATTAAAGGGAAGCCAAGGATCCTACCAACTTTAGATGCTCTTCCTCTTCTTACATTTGGGGAAACATAGACTTTAGATGCTCATCTTAAGCCCAGATATCATACAAAACTCATCAAGAACTTTCCTTAACATATGACAGTCTTTATCCTGGGCTCTTGAAAATAGAATAATGTCATCAGCAAAGATAAGGTGTGATATCACAGGACCTCATCTTTCTGCTTTAAGTCCGTTCCAGTTCTTCAGCTGCACTTGTTCATTTATCATATGACTTAGCCTTTCCATGCAAAGAACAAACAAATAAGGGGAAAGAGGGTCCCCTTGTCGAAGACCTCTTTTGGGAACAATTGGCTCTAAGGAGGAGCCATTCCATAAAATAGACAGCTCAGTCTTTGTTACACAGTTCATAATGAGATCAATCCAGCTCCTAGGAAAGTTGAAATGAGTAAGGGTTCGTTGTAGAAAAGACCAACTGACTCTATCATAAACTTTTTCAAGATCAATTTTAAGAATCATGCTTCCCACTTTACCTTTCTTCTTTCTTAAACAATGTGCAATTTCCTGTGTAATGATTATGTTGTCAATCATCTGCTACCTGGGATAAAGCTGCTTTAATAAGGACCAACCGGCTTATCCAGCTTGGGTCTCAGCCTGGTTACTAAAAGTTTAGTCACAATCTTGTAGCTGACATTGCACAAACTAATGGGTCTAAACTGAGAAATTAACGTTGGATTCTCAATCTTGGGGATAAGAGCAATCCAGGTTTTGTTCAATTGTTCTGGGCATCTAATGTTCTGGAAAATGTCTGTTACATTCTTACAAACAGTAGGACCCACAATGCTCCTTACAAATAGATGAAGTAGCTGAAGGTTTTGTTCAAGTGTGATCTGAAGGTCGGATCCAATATAATAGACGAAGTAGCACTATCTTAACACCATAAAATCAGTATGTAACATTATATAAAAGCAGTAGCACTTTGTTAACATTACATAAAATCAGTAGCACTATGTTAACATTATATAAAAGCAGTCACAATAGCACTATGGATTTAGTTAAACGTTAAAGGTAGGTATTATATCAAGCCCAACAGTCTGTCAAATACATTAATGATCGAGTTCACAAATATCAAAACAATCAATAAAGAAAATATAATACAGAGAGATTGAGTTCACAGTAGCACCTGAAAAAGGTACACGAGGACAAAGGACCACAAAGCTGCACAGAAACAGTTAGCATTGTTGCAATGAAGGCTAGAATCACATATAAATGTATGTTAGAAAAGGATATCCCTGTTGAAGAAACAAAGATATCCATGGTGCATAGATGAAGTCAACAATAAAAACAAAACTATATAAAATCAATTTAAAGCATACATGAAGAACTTAGTTTCGATGACCATAAATGAAGTCAACAATACCGGATTTTGCAAACAACTTGGACCCAAGTCAATTCTAAATCCGAAAAAACTAAATCGGATAAACTAATCTTAAGATCAGCCAACACAAATATCCACTTGGTTCATTTTATCATGCAAAAGATATTAAAAAGCATAAAAAATGAGCCCACCGTCCATAAGCAAAGGGCTGAAGGAACTTTTTGAAACAAAAAAAATATCGGTTTGACAATTTATCGAACAGGTGATACACAGGACCTAGGAAGAACAGGAAGGGGTTATCGAGTGGGGTTATGATTGTGAAGAGAGAATGAGAAAATGAGATGATTAAGGGAGAAGAGATGCGTGAGAGAGAAATGAGAAATGATTGAGAAGGATACCTAAAATAGCATGTGGCTGGGCAGCTACTGGCTGTCGTTGGCAATGAATGTGCAACGGCACAAAAAGAGAGGGATAATGGGCGTTTGTCGCTGGCGGTGAACTGAGAGAACAGATGCGTCAGTGCTGGGCATTGGGCAGTAGCACAATAGGGAAGAAGGTAGAGAGGAAATAGAGTTAGGGGGAGATGATCATAAGCACATAGAGAGAGGGAGAGTGGCCAAAGAGGAGATGCGTGAGAGAGAGGAGATAATTGAGAAGGATACCTGAAATAGGCAGTGGCTAGGCAACTACAAGCTGCCATTGGCACTATATGCAGCAGTGCAAAGAAAGAAGAATAAGGGGCGGTTGTCGCTGACAGTGAACCGAGAGAAGAGATGCGTCACTACTGGGGGTTGGGGAGCGGCGTAATAGGGAAGAAGGTAGTGAGAAAATAGAGCTATGGGGAGATGAGCATGAGCGCATAGATAGAGAGATGAACATAGAGTAGATACATGAGAAAGAGAGAGAAAGAGGAGATAATTGAGAAGGACACCCAAAATAAGTAGTGACTAGGTGGCTGCTCGCTTTCATTGGCAGCGGATGTGCAGCGGCAGAGAGAGAGAGGAATAAGGAGCGGTTATCACTAGAGGTAAACTAAGAGAAGAGATGCGTCACTGCTTGTTGTTGAAGGCTTAACTACCGGGGATTGGGCAGTAGCGCAACAGTGAAGAAGGTAGAGAGAAATAGCGATAGGGGGAGATGATCGTGGGCGCATAGAGAAAGTGAACGTGAGAAATGGAGAGAGAATTTTAGGGCACAACCATCGGTCATAGTTTGAAGAGCATATTTAGGGAAGAGAGGGAGATGATTTGAGAGAGACATGCGAGATAAAAATTGAGTGTAAGAAAAGAGATAAAGGGGAGACACATAATAGATTTTGGTGGAGCCTTGGTGACAAAATGGAGAGTTTAGGCGGGAAAAAATATTTCTAGACTCATTCTGGCTCATTAGATTAGTAATTTTGAGATGGTCTAAACCACTTTGTATGTAGGGGTAACATAGCCTGTCAATAGCCCGTCAAATGACCCTTTATTTTATCTTGAAATGATCTGCTCCACTTTTTGTCTTTTGATTCAAAAACAGCTCTATTTTATTATATAGATTAGTAGTAACAAAAAGCATTTACTGCTCAACACTGGGGTTGGCTACACATATTTTTTGGGGCACCACTTTGCCGTGTATCATGTGATATCCAGTGATGAAAATTTTATGTTAAGATAAAAAAAACAACTCCCTAAAAAATGAAATGCACTACAAACAAGTATTTATTCTTTACTATAAAGCAAATCTTGGTCAACTAAATAGAGACTTGTTACCTCAGGTGGTGCGGAGCAAAGCATGCCAAAGCAATTATAGTACCTCCTAGGATCGGACACTTGACAAACACAAGACCTTTCCGACTGATAAGTTCTGATAACAGCTCCTGAACTCCTTTTTCTCCGGTCAAATTCAATCTCCACAAGCTTACCGAAATGACTGCAACGTACATAACATGAAGAGATAGAAGGAAACAATTCAACCAACTAGTATTAGAGAAACTTTGAAACATATACAGAAGTTACACCGTAAATGCACATGTTCCCGCCAAGCGTTGTTGCTTCTGACTGTATTTGCATTACCGAATGCTTCTAGAACCGGATTTGACTGCAAAACAAATGAAAATAAGGCCAAAACACATATTGTACACAATTAAAGAACTAAATTATGTGGTGAAAGATCTAAAATCTGGCCTCATAATGAATCAGTCCCTCATCTAAGCTTGTTGGACAGGCTGAAATGCAAGGCATACCTCCAGGACTTGCTGTGCAACAATCCTCCCCTCAAATGCAGCTCTGCCTCCCAAGTAAGCAAGATACTGCATGAGCAATTTTGTGCTTTCCGTTTCACCCACTTCACTCTCACCACTAAGCATATTGACTAACTGATTCCTTAATTGATCATAACTCTGCATCCACAGAAGTGGCATTAATCATCGTAATGCAAAAGGGAAGACAATGAAATTATAAACTCATGATCATGACAACATACCTATATGCAACATCCGCAAAAGCAAAAGGGTGGGACAAGGGGCTCAGCTCACCAAAGGCTGCCCCTTTGTACTACGCCATCATATGCCTACCATATAAATCAAGCAGTTTTCTGAAAGGATTCACAACAATTAATATGTTTCTTGTGTAAGTCTGGAAACAATATCAAGTTGATTAGCTCCAACACATTTTATTTAAATAGGAAAATGTTGAAACATATGCTTCCAAAATCAAATGAAGTGTGGAAAATACTTACATATATTTCATTGACATCATATCTCGAATTTAAATTATGCAGAACTCCTGGCTTATGAAAATAAGCCAGCTTTGTCCTATCATCCACTCCACTTGGTGGTGCTTCACCATCTTCTGGATAAATACAAAAAGTGTTAACAACAACCTGTAACAGAAATTTAACAAAAGAAAGAAAGGATCAAATTCAGTGAATCTTTCATCTCTGCATATTTGTTTCTTAACCAACAAAAATACCTAGAATAATTTGATGGAAATGATTTGACAAAAAGTTGTTGGACGAATTTCCACTTGTCAAAATTCCCTACAAAGCATATAAAATAACAGAAAAAATGAATTAAAAGTTGATATTCAGCATTTCAATAGTTGCAATCATTTGAAGTAGATTCACGAATTTCTCTTGAAACTCTCAAATCCATCTATATCCATCACCCCAATTAAGTATTTTGAGTCTGGGTCTTGACCAATTGAACTATGGATCTTATCCACAAGCCTACAACATCGATATATCAATACAAAGGCATAAGCAAAAACTACATCTAGATATTCCAAAAAATTTCGGGGTACAAAACTTAAAATAGGAATAAAATTCCTCCAATGACAAGTAGTGGTTACCAATCAAGCAAACATGAGTACACAATTTGCCAAAGCATCTCTACTGGCAACTGCAGCTTCTGGATCAAGCCATTTGGTAATGGTTTCATCATGAGTTACAATTATACGTTTGAAGAGGGAATCCTCTAAAGACTTTATGTCACACCTAAACAATACCAAACAATTCAAAGGTTGCATTTGGTTGAAATTGCATTTTGTTCTCCCGTAGTGAAAATTAAGTCAAGATACTTGAAAATTTATTTACTTCATTTGTGTGTGCCAGTCACCCTGTGCCAATGAAATTGATTATTTACGCAAACAGCTCCACAGCAGTTCTAAAATGAAACAAAAAATTTTCATTTGGCCACACATGAGTCGATTGTCTTTTCCTTCGCAAATTTGATATTTCCAAGATGGAGAATCGCAACCACAATTCGAAAAAACACATCCAGAGAAAGGAAGAAAATCAACAAGAATGAATTAAAGGATAGATTTTAAAGTGGAAAAATCATATTTCTTTCCCATATTAACCACAACTCCAAGCAAAAACCTGTTCCTCAGTACTAATTCCAACAACATCCATTGGCCCCCTTGTAGCAAAATATTCTTTAGAATCATCAATGTCATCTAACTCGTAGCAATTTAATTAATTCAAATCATGAAACGTTATAGGATTTGCTAATTTGTACTTTTGAAGATCCTGGTAGCATGGAAAAATAATATAAGATTTGACTGAAATTGAAATGATATCCCAACACAATGATCAAAATTGAACTTCAATTCCCACTTTCACACATGCAAGCCTACCACACCTTTGGAACCCAACCAACAGGTTAACTTGAATGATGGAATAATTACTGCAAGGAACTTAATTTTAGAGGAATCGATGGTGTTTTCTTAAGAAATTGAACAAAAAATAACCACCGTTAAACAGACTAATAAATAAAAATGTATAAAAAATCTATGAAATAAACTAAATTTACAATAAACTCCTCTAAAATTAAACTGTGTCTCAATTTAATTACAACCTAGATTGATATTCCACAAAATATTAACAATTATTAGTCAACAAATTTCACAAAACATATCCAAAAAAAATGTGAAACATTCTAGCTAAAAGTATGGCCAAACAAAGATGAGCAATATAGTATAACAACGTATTATAAACATAGTTTTAATGTATTTTAAAGGTATCTCAAATATTCCAAACTTGATTCAATCAAAAAACATACACAATAAAACATGCCGCTCATTGTGGTCCCTACTCGGTCCCAAAGCATGAAGGCAGAAGGCCTCCTCTCAATTGTCATGTCATGATCATAGCCATACCCTTCTATAAAAAAAAAAGGGAGAATCCACAAGGTGTCAAATAAGCTCCAAAAGTCATGAATTCTTTACTTTCCAAAACTACATCTCTCCTACAAAAATTTCTTGAAATGCTTTGTACAACTATATAATTTTTTCAATAACTTAAGAAAAAAATCACATGTCAGTAAGTTCAATACAATATTCACAGCTATCCAAAAGTTCGACATAATGAAAAGAACTATGCTTTTTTTCCTACTTTTCTTACCCTAGAATCTAGGCTATAGATAAATGCACATATTGGAACAAACTCGTATATGTGGAGTAAAGCAGTTCAAGAGATACCTGTGCAATTTGATCAGTACCTCGGTATTTCAAGAGCTAAAAATGTTTTTTTGAGTGACGACAAGAAAACTCAAAAAATTCTCGTATAATGTTTTTACTCCAATAAATGGATACTGGTGGTAGAGAACCACCAATGGAAACACCACCCAGCTCTAGAATTACCACAACCTACACACTGATAAACAAATAAATTAAATACTCAAAAGATGTATCCATATCATAACCCATTTTACTTATGCGCTGCACAATATCATAGATTGTAGAAAAAAGCGTAAGATCTTAACTGGTCACGGTCCAAAATGTTTGGGAAGAAACAAAAAGCCATTGCGAAACAATCCACAATAAAAGCATACTATGTTACATATTGAAGGTCGGATCCAATATAAAAGATGCAGTAGCACTATGTAAACATTATATAAAAGCAGTTGCAGTAGCACTATGGATTTAGTTACACATTAAAGGTAAGTATGATATCAAGCCCAACAGTCCGACAAATACATTAATGATTGAGTTCAAAAATGTAAAAACAATCAATAAAGACAATATAATTTAGAGATTGAGTTCACAGTAGCACCTGACAAAGGTACATGGGAAGGAAAAGGACCACAAAGCTGCATAGAAACAGTTAGCATTGTAGCGATGTAGGCTAGAATCACATATAAATGTATGTTAGAAAAGGATATCCATGTTGAAGAAGCAAAGATATCCATGGTGCAAAGATGAAGTCAATAAAAAAAACAAAATAATAAAATCAATTTAAAGCATACATGAAGAACTTAGTTTCGATGACCATAAATGAAGTCAACTATACTGGATTTCGCAAACACAACTTGAACCTGAGTCAATTCTAAATCCTAAAATAACTAAATCGAATAAACCAATCTTAACATCAGATAACACAAATATCCATTGGTGCATTTTATCAAGCAAAAGAGATTAAAGAGCAAAAAAAATGAGCCCACTGTCCACAAGTAAAGGGCTAAAGGAACTTTGAAATAGGCAGTGGCTGGGCAGCTCCTGACTGTCATTGGCAATGGATATGCAGTGGTGTAGAGAGAGAAGAATAAGGGACGGTTGTCGCTGGCAATGAGCCAAAAGAAAAGGTTTGTCATTACTGGGGATTGGGCAACGGTGCAATAAAGAAGAAGGTAAAGAGAAATTAGTGGTAGGGGAAGATGGACGGAGAGGAAATGCATGAGAGAGAGAAAGAGGAGATGATTGAGAAGGATACCCGAAACTAGAGGTGGCTAGGTAGCTGCTCGTTGTTGTCGGCAATGGATGTGGCAGCGGTACAAGAGAGAAAGGACAAAGGGCAGTTGTCACTGCGGTGAACCGAGAGAAAGATGCGTCACTTCTGGGGATTGGGCACAACACAATAAGGAAGAAGGTAGAGAGAAAATAGAGTTCGGGGAGATGATCATAAACACATAGAGAGAGATGATGGAGAGAAGATGCGTGAGAGAGAGAAATGATTGAAAGGATACCCGAAACAGCGGTGGATGGGTAGCTACTCGCT
>CAUOFW020002765.1:0-44061 GCA_963454935.2 Ilex paraguariensis
GGCGACCTTTGTAGTGGACCCATGGAATGCCATAACATCCATTCAGCGTGCTTTTTAGTCAACAAATGGGAATAATGAATCTAAGACATCTGAAGTTTGAGAAAATACAGCATCATATGCATCATGAAATTTAAATATGGTGCTTACTTGTACACTTGCCACTCATAAGGAGGCCCATAGTTGCAACCCTTACTATTTCTGTGCTCAAACTTCAATGCAACCTACGAAAAGAATCTTGCATGTCAGCTTTAAAAGGATATGGCCACTGAAATCACATGCACAGTTATGATGTGTGAAATAGTACCTCAGTCGCATCTGGTCCTGTTCTCTCGGTGCCACCACTTACCCTTCGGCCAACATAAACTTGGCCGAAACCTCCCTTACCCAACTTCCTTTCTGTCTTATATACAGGAGAGCCCCCCACCTGTACCTGTACTCAAAAAGCGGAAATAGTTTCCTATAAGAAACTCCTAGTTGGAGGAAAAAACTTTCACAAAAATCTTATCTTGGACTATATATTGATTGCTGAAGGAAGAACAATGGGCATAATAGCAACATTAGTTTTTCTAAGCAGTTTCACATCCATTCATCGTGTAACAATTATGATATTGCAGAAATAAAAAAACTTTGGAAAGGAATAATGAGCAAACAGGAAGATACCCTTTCAGGTACGGGAGTTGTGCTTGCTTCTTCCTCAACTCCCACTATTTTGTCTGCACTTCCACCATCCATTGCAATATCTTTACCTGCGACTCCGTCAATTCTATTAAAAACCGGTTCACCTGCCCCGACGGCAGCAGCTTCTGGAAGAACCTCACAAGGTGGCTCTGGGTCTAAATCTATCAGCCTAATCCCCCTGCCCCTACCCGCAGCTGTTGGCCTGGCAGGTACCGCTGCTGATGGCCCTTTTGCTACAGCTGTGACATTACAACCCCTTCCTCTTCCTCCTCCAGCAGCTCTCCTTCTGGTTTGTTTCTGAGTAGGCAAGAGAAAATTCTCTACTTGGTCAACGGTTGAGGTGCAGCCTGAAGATCACCTAGCCGTTTTGATCTCCGAGCACCACTTCGCAACTCTGGCATCCTCACCCCATGCAAATCACATCCAACTCAAGTCCCACAGTATCCTTCAGATCTTCAGTAACCTACAGACAACAAAACAAAGCATATGCAACAAAAGAGACACGTTAAAACCCGAAATGTTAGAGTTAACAATGCATGAAAATTCCCTTCAAGGAACAACGCTGAACCTCACCAACCTCTCTTCTGAAGGAATATCAGATTCTAAAGCATCAGATATCAGCTGCATTTCATAAAAGTTTGGGGTTTACTCCACAACCATGATGATGTTAATTAATTTGATTCTCAATAACAAAACTCACATAAAGATTATAGCAGAAAAAGAAACAAAAGGAGCCTACTTAAAAATCAATAGATATATGAGAAAATAATGGAAAATAATCTCCTACACATACAAGGTCCACCAAAAAAGAGAAGGTCGAAGGCTCTAGATAGATAGATTCTTTTTAGTGTGTGCTGCAAAATATATTTTTTCCCGACAGAAGGAAATATTGAAAGCAAATGCAGCTACAAAGATACATGCATTAATCAAACAACTATCTATTCCACTTTGAACTACAAAAATCCTTCTATTTTTATAACCAGTAATTGAACTCAGCGAAAAAATAAGATCTTCACCATATCAAGCAAACACAGATTTGGTAAAAAGATTCAAACAATCAACAAAACTGTAATAAACCATAAGTTTAAACCGGCTTCAAAAACACAAAATCTTTGCAAACCCAAAAAAATCTAGTCCGATCACCATAAACTCATCACAAAAACTTGTACCGATCATCAAACAAGTTCTAAACTCCGAAGATTCTTTGTACATTGAACGAGGAAACAAGATTATAAAAAAAAAGGACTCACAGATCATACCTCAGAAACTGCAAAATCCGAAGGATCGGATTCAGATACTTTCAAAATCAATTCATTCAGAATTTCAAGATTGATTTCTATGAACCGATCGGTGGTCACAGATCTTTAGTGAAACAAACCTGACATTTTCTACTTAATTTTTATCTTTTTTTCCGTCCTATAAATACTAGTATCTGAAGCTCAAAAAGAAAGAAACGTACAGATGCATCTGAGGAAAAGATGGAAACTTTTTGCTAGGGTTAGCAAGGAGATAAATTTCTAGGTAGAGAGTTTTGTAATCTATCCACGAGCTTTGATTCTACACAGCTATCTATCAATCCATCTCTCGCTGTGCTTCTGTCTCTGTCTCTCTCTTGGTTTCTCTCTCTATCTATATGCAGTGCCCGTGGCCCTGTGGTGTCCAAACCGAAACCTCGCACTGTTTTCTAATACAAAAAAACGTGGGGCATGTCAAGCAAATATGTGGCCTCGTAAATAACCTAAGGGCATATTATACAAGTTCGGTTTCAAAAGGAAGAATATCAGTGACTCCCCCTAAGTTATCTAAGTATAACAGGCACACTCACTCATGAATAATTTTTTGGGCCTATGTTGACTACCTTTTTTATATTACGGTCAAAGTATTTGGATTAGTTTACGTACAACTTGACTAGTCTCCTCTCTGGTCCAGTCAAATATAGATTATCAACGTTAGGACTAGGTTTATTAATCAAACTGAACCATTTGAGCTCAACTCGGATTTGGCTCGTTTTTGCCTCGTTCAAACTCGATTTATTTTCTAAATGAGTTGAATTTGAATAATTTTTTAAGTTGATTTGAAAAATAAGTCTGACAAACTCAGCTATAATTTGACAGGCTCGACTCGTTTATATATAAATACTCAGACTCGGACTCAGGTTTAGCTCGTTTTGAGCTCGTTTAACAAACGAACGGAACTTGAACAATGTTTTAGACTCGGTTAAGAAAATAAGTATTTTAGGCTCGGCTCGAACTCATTCAATTATCAACCCTAGTTGAGACTAGGGAATTTATAAAAGATAAATTACTCATGGTTTAACTTCAAGGAAGTTACCAAGTTTAAATTCATAATGTCTCCATTTACAAGTAATCCTTAACTCTACTAGGCTATGCCCCTTGAGATTTACCTATGTTGATTGCCATAAATACAAGGATGTCCTTCATTTTAAAAAAAAAAAAATAGGTACTCGTTTTGCCTATCAATGTCTTTAAATTAACTAAATAAATATAGTATTTTCACTTGTTTTGTTATTGTTTTGCTTAATAAATTGTTTTAAATTAAATCCAAACTCAACCTCAATCCAGAACCCATCCTCATGCTCGCACCCAATTTGCCATTATCACCATTGCCCCTCTTCCTTCTCTTTTCACACACACACACATAGCCCCTCATGTATGCACATTTCACTATACAATTGCCTCCCCTTCACATACACATTGTCACCATCATCTTCACCCATACTCTCCCCCCTAAACCATACTTCATTGCCAAAACACCACACCACCAACTCCCCATAGAACCCATCCTATAATCATCATCATCTTTACACGCGCATATACGTCACCATCAAACACTATTAGGGTCACTAGTGTTCAATTTTTCTTACAAGGGATTTAATTATAGGTTAATTGAAAAAGAACAATGTAATACTTGATAATATCAGAACACGTGTCTATACCATAACAAAACAAGTGACAGCAATTATCAGCTAACATGGAAATAAGCATGACGGGTTCTAATTGGACTAGTATGGATAACAGTGTCAGGTGCGACACCCCCTAGGTGCAAACACCGCAATAGGGGCAAAACACATCCCAATCGCATTCAAAATGACAAAATGAACCCTTCACCAAGGGTTGACAAGAGTGGAACTGCATAAGTCTAAGGTAACCTCAGCGAGACTCGTATTCCCAACTATGGGAGTATTATTCTCAACCTAATAAACATCGTTGCTAGACTGGCTCGTTGGACTAAGACAAGGGGTCCCCACCTAGAGACAAGGCAATATGACCCTCCTCAAGGGAGAACTAAGCAACGGGGGGGCATACGAACATGATCGTCAACTTTAGCTTGGGGCAGAGTCTCGAAGGTTTAGTTTACTCAAGTAGACCTTCTAATATATGGTTCAACTGCCCACTAAGATATGCTTGACTGAGATTTGGAGGGGCTCCTAAGGTAATTAGGGATATTGGTCCAAATCAACATATAAGATAATGAGACATGTGGATTGGTGGATGAAAGATCGAAATTATGGGGGTTTCTTCTATCGGGCACATGGACAAAGGTCTCGAGAAAGGGTTCAGAGAAGGAATGAAGGCCCCTAGGTAAGAGCACGTTGGGGGCATCGCGTATATGGCACTCTCAAGGTCATGGCCTTGCGACAACCATTCGCAATCATTAACCTTGGAAGCCCCCTTTCACCTTGACTATCGCACCCTCTCCGAACTCGCGTTTAGGCTTCGTTTAGGAAAACATCACATTTGTGTTGTTAATGTTGGGACATGTGGCTTGTGATTAACAACCACTGGTATCACCGTGATCGAGACAATTATGAACTAACACGAATTTTAGGGGGGTCGTAGAGAGCAGCCTAATTTGCTCGGGCACTATGCGATAAATACTCTCATTACTTGCCCACTCAAGAGGATGAGATTTTTGGCAAGGGAGAGCATTTCACTCTATCCACCTACCCTCTGTCCAACTAGTTGGTCTTTTCATTAAGTGGTTACTCGAGTTCCTTCCATAGCATCCGTTTATCCTACACATCCCCTTCAATTATCTTTTCTATAGGCACGTGTGTCAACCTCTTTTAACTCCATACCTACAAACAACAACACAAATTATAATATAAAAAGTGAAGCCATTGAGATTGAGTCACTCCCTTCAAGTGAAGGTGCGGATTGAGCATTGGTATATTGTGCTACCATGCCTAGGATTCCAAAAAGACAATTGAGTTTGATCACCAACAATGTTATGTTTATCAAGATTTCTTACCAAGTTTTTCATCTTAAGTAATGTGACATTGTTTTCACCATCAAAATAAGTGAATCATATTAAAATTCAACAATGAAGATTGTATCACATCACTTAGAATGAAAACTTTGGTAAATATAATATTACTAATGTTATTGGAACATAATACATTGTAATTTATAGAAGATATTGGAATGTATTTAATCATGAGACTCGTTGCAGCATAAAATGCATTCTACTATCACTTCATTAGTCACACTACATTATGTCCTTAAACTATGTCATAATAACATTGCTCAATTATTATTAATTGGAACTTGTCCTTAAAAGTTAGTTGAAGATTAATGACAGTGGGAGTCAGTAATATTATCAAAAGTAGAAGGGATGTTTCTGTTATTATATAACACATCACGAGTGACGTTAGTGATGAATTTTTGATTTTAAGAGGACGGAATGACTAAAAGGTCCTCGTCTTTAATTTGTAAGGACGAAAATGCCGTCGTAGCTGCTTTGGTTACGAACAACGTCATTTGTGTGATCCGTGATTTGGACGGGATCAATATGTGATGTGGTTGGGTGTATCGGCACCGTTCGTTTTATACACGTGTGGCCAATATTGCTGAGCATGGATATTAGGAATTCCAACACTGTTTCTTTATCTTTAAAGTTTCATCTACTATTGGAAAATTGGAAAAGCCTACGATACCGAGAAAAAAAAAATTCAATATCATACTGCTGATTATTATTTTTTATAATAAAATTAGGAATAATTCATATTTAAAAAGACGGTGTATATATGAATGATTTTGAGAGGGATGTTAATAACTGTTGGATGAATCTATTTGAAATCGTCAGATAAAATTATTAAAGACTGAACTGTTTTATATTTCAGATTATATCTTTGAAATGTTAAGTTATAATTGCTCAATTGAAGGTCATAACACCATCATCGTGATCGATCATGAGTTGTTGGTATCGATCTCAACCTTTCATGATCGATTATACCTTTTAAAATTATAATGTACACTTCAAAAAAATTATAATTTAGTGCTAAAAAATTATAATTTTTGGTGCGATATTGTAGTCGTTCCCTTTGAAATTAGTATTTTCTTACATAAAGTTTAATTAAATTATACTAGAAAATTATATTTGGATTTACTTTATAGATTTTAGCTGTGAATTTAATTAATTATAGTTATAATCTAATATTAAAATTAATAACTAATTTAATAGCTATAATTAATTTGGTCACTAATTATACCCCTAATTAACGCCATCATGATATGAACATTGACAGTTTGAGTAAAGAAAAGAGTATCTTTGTCCGAATATGATACACAATAAGAAGATTTTTGTCTTTCTTAAGTCACATGTTTTGTAAACAAATGAATCCGACATGATATGATTAATAAACGAGTTGGGTATGAGTGAAATCAATCAAAAGAAATATACGAAATTATTCATTTATGTTTTAGTTGTACACGACTTATACATGATATGAACCTAATATGACATAATTTATTAAACTCGAATTAATAAAAAATATAATAATAAATAAAATATTTTTAAACACCAACTTATTTCACTTGACACGATTGCCAGAGATAACATCATCGCCAAGTCTTCGATCATATTACATACTAGCACATAAAAACATTTCATTGTGATGTGACTTGATTCAACGACACTATGGATGAAAGACAAAACTCATTTTACCACGAAAGTGAACATTGGGTTCGTAATCTTTCTAATTGAATGGTCTCTTTGGTCCCAAACTTTTTTAATAAATTTCATCCTAATATCATCAAGATAACTGCTTATGTCATATTCAAAGTAGTAACGAAGTCGAGTTATAAATTCAGACATTTTAAATTCGAATTTTGACAACCTCTTAGGATTCAATCATGAGAAATTTATCCCCATAAATACCTTAATTTCAACGTTGATGACCTATCTTTGACCGAACTATGAAAAAAATTAGTCGAGGTGTGCGTAAACTAACCGGACACCTCTGGCCATTAAGTCAAAAAAAAAATACTTATATGCATGTCCAAGTCAAATAAATATCAATGTTGGAGCTAAATTTTTTGTAGCGTTGGAGAAATCATTTGAATTTCAGTAGTAATAGGCCAACCAAATTAAAAAAAAAATGACTATTTACTATTTTTTTTTCTTGTTAATCATTGATGCTTGACACAAATAACAATTATAGATTTATCTTTCATGAATTTCTTAGTTTTGGCATAAATGACTTGCATTTGACCTGACCTAAAAAAAAATCTATCAAAATGCATATAATTTGACCGGGACACCCTTGACTGCAATACACAAAAAAAAAAAAAGGGGAATATGCAACATCGCACTGTTTTTGTGTGATTAACCAATGTCACTGATGAATCGACCAATAATAAGATAGTTGTTCATCACCTAAAGTTATTATCTTATAGAGCTTCCACCCTCGCTAAATCAAATGAGCTACTAGAATAGCTAAGGTAATAGCCTTAGATTTAGTTTTTTAGCTCTAGCAACTAGAAATTGAACTTTCAAGCTTGATTGTCCGAATCCTCATATCTCATTTTTTTTGTGCCAAGGCTACCCTAATTTCTGCTAGTTGTTCTTCCACTATCTATACGATAGAAGAAACTGGAGATGAATCAATCGTAGTCATTGAAGGAGAAAGAAGTCGTCTTGATATTGGGGCCACTCTTCTATTTGCAAGAACATGCATTAGATTATATTCGTCTTTAATTTATGCGCAAACTCATTTCGTAGTCACTAGGCAAAGTGCACCTTTAGTTGCCTTACACATGACTCGGGATTTTTCCCATTCTATTGTATGACACCTTTTGCTCATCCAGTCTACTCGCCCGTCCAGACATACATCCATCGAAAAATAAAATCATTTGATTTGATTCGTTCTCAATAGTCATGAGATGATCATCTTAGGGTGATCTTTTTGTTGATGAATGCTCCTATTACACTCGTAGCAGACTGAAACATACTTAATGGAACTCATACGAGGAACAATCTTACTCAACAACGGTGTTATAAGACATCGATATTGACCAATGAAAAAATTATGCGGTAGTTAAAAGAGTTGCTCGAAAAGGGTCATAATTAGCCCAGTACTTCCTCTTATGCCTCGCCTCTATCACTATTACAACTCCATTGAAAAATACTTTGTGAATATTATTTTTTTCTCATATTTAAAAATATTTATAAGATAAATAAGTATCAGGTGTTATTTTATGGTACAAAATTATTAATAGTACATTTTTTTTCTGAAGAATTCAGAATTCAGTCATTGTGTCGTCCTTACAGACAATCGGCTTTTTTGTTGGTATTATTGTAGTATCCCTCTGGTGGGGTATTGACTTTGGAGCTGATAAATAATTATGCTAGAATAGTAAGGGTACCCACTTATTATTTACTTTGAAATTTGAATGATTAAGGGTTAATAGTATTTTTAATTTTAAAGTGTGTTTGTTTTATCATTTTGGTCCTCATTATATTAATATTATTAATTTGATCTCTAAAATTTCAATTTGTGTCACTTTGGTTCATAATCAGATAATTTATTAAATTTTTTAAAAAAATTAATTATGCGTTATTTTTTCAGACGATATCACTTGATTAATATGTGATCATTCAGATAAAAACTTAACAGTTCGTCTGTATATGAATCATTTAAACACGAATTAAATACTTTAAAGATCGAAGTGATAAAATCAAACGATTGCTCAAGTAATGAGAAAACGATGGGAGGACGATGACTATAAACATGAAATAATAATTTAAACCAAGGCAATAAAATAGGGACCGCTTGAGTGACCTCGTAACCACTCGAGCAGTCTGGACACAAAGTATAACAACGAACCAAAATCATTTCAATTCATTGATTTACCTTATAACTTATATTTAGAAAAAATGAATATATTTTAACAATAACCACAATAAATCTACCTAGTTACACTTTAGCCACTAACTATATTTTAATTACACCAAAAGAAAAAAAGTACACACATTTGGTCATGTATTACACGGGTACCTTAGTACAAAGATATTTCATGAATATAGAAAAATACATTTACATATAATAAAACATGGGCCATGACATCAATCCTTGGACCAAAACAATGTCAGCCCATCTTTTTGAACTTGGCCCAAACTATGGCCACAACAACCAGCTCAAGCCCTCAGTTTATGGGCCACTTTGCATCCTACCCCATGCCCACCCCCGAGAAAAGAGAAAATATTCATTATAACGGTGGTATCACGTGATAATGTGATGTGATATCATCAACCAATGATACTAAAATAAATAAGTAGATGAATCCCACAAAAATCAATAATTAACATATTATGTAAACAAATAACTCTCCACCCTTCTGTCATACAAGCCCAAGTAGGATTCACCTTTTTCATCTGGAGTTTTATTGTTAGTTGATCATATCATGTCATTAATGGTGACATGGTATCGCCATTACATTTAATATTTACTCGATAGATAGAGAGAGATTTTTTTTTTTGGGGGGGTTCAAAATTCACTTTTTTGTGGGCTTGATCCAGCTTTGCTTCAACTATTTTATTTTTTTTTTTAAGAGAAAAAAGTGTGGGGCAATGGAGAGAGTGTCTATAGACTATTTCGATAAGTTTTTACTATTGTGATCACAAAGCTCTTAACCTCGTCTGTTAACTTTGCTTTAACTTTTTCCCCTAGGAATTGATGCTTGACTCATATCCAATTTCGATTTTTTTCTTTTTTTGTTCCTTTCTTCTCATTATTATGAGATGCCCCGCATGCCACTATACTTAAAAAGTATGTTTGGTTTGGGTAGAAACAAAGCATATTTTGTAACAAAATTGGGATAAAATATCCAATTATAATTATAATACTAAATTTATGTTCTGATAAGGTCATAATATATGGTATTAAATTGATAATGACAAACACAAATTTGAGGTTAATAGTTTGTATAATGTTTAACTTTTATATGAATGTGTGGATAAGATATGTCCATGGGTTAGGTTGGACCACATATTTTATTACCCAACCCAAAAATAGTTATGAAGTCCGATAATTGACCCATCTTAGCCTGAGTTTAATATCATTTAAAAGATGACTTAGGTTTGTCCCCAAGGTCATTTACCAAGGCCATTAGCCCACCCACAAAAACTTAATAAAACCCGCCTAAGAATCGACCTACACAGCCCCCAACTTGCCCATCCACTCACATCGTTTGACAAAAAAAAAAAAAATTGACCATCGAAAGTTATGTGACATATTTCTCTTAAAAAAAACTCTATTTACTTAAATACTAAGTTGAATAATCTAGGGTATTGATAATGACTCTTTACTTGAGTCCAAGTAGCATTACTCTTAACTTAAATGTTAAATAATTCCTCTTAAATAAAATTATTCATTATTTACTTTTTATTTATTTTAACTCTATTTTTAATTTAAAAATATAATTTACAAAAATGCTAAGTTGAAAACTTTATATATATATATATATATATATATATATATATATATATATATATATATATATATATATATATATATATATATATAAAGCCCGCTTAGTAGGCCCTCATAGTGAGTGGCAGACTGAGTTACGGGTAATCTACCTCTATCCAAAGTCCGGGCTCAGTTTGCACGATAATTTACTCAAGTAAGGATTTGAGCATATCTTATTCATCTAGAAAAAATTTCACAAGTCTAACCTAGCCTTACTCGACCCATAGACACCTTTAGGCGTAAATCTAGATTTATATCGGTAATAAAGTAATTATGTTTTTAATACTAAACTCGTTAAAAATAACACTGCTTACAACAAAGTATTCAATAATACTTGATATTATGTGTTAAATCACAATAATAAACATGATCAAAATTAACACTGGATCAATATAACTTAATTCAAACTTTGAATTAGAGCAACACATAATTAAATTAACCTAATTCCATCTCTTAATCCCTAAAACAAACATGCCCAAACAGTTTGGATCCTCTAAAGTTTAGGTTTGTTCAATACATAGTTGGGATCCAATTAGCTCCCCTGCGTGCCTAAGAAGCGCACTGTGCCTAATAATATTATATTCAAAAGTGAAATTACCTTTTGTGGTAAATATCAAACATGATTTTTCCAAAGGTGAAAATTACTATATTCATACCAAAAGGAATATTGTACCAAAATTATAATTTTTTAAATAAAGTTAGAATAAATTACACATATAACCCTCAAATTATAATATTTGTGTCAATTAAGCACTTAAACCTTTTTTTTTTGTGTGCCAATTAAGTTGCACATGCCATAAATAACTCCGAATTTAACAGAATTTCAAACGGAAGACCCACATTGAAATCAATTAATGACAACTAGGATGTAAAGTTAAAAAAATAACTTTTGGAGTACAAAGTAGAAATTAAAAAATCTTTTGGGGATACAAAGTGCAAAAAATCCAAAAAACTAATATTTCATGTTATACAATCGGAAGAATTACACTCAGATTTTTTGAGATTTGTCACAATGTCACTTAATCACTCACACCCCTGACATTTGAAATATTACACACAGACTCTTTGAGGTTTGTACACGTATAACACATAGACTCCTGTTGTAAATATATCCGTTAATAAATTATAGTTTGACCCTGTAAACTTAAAATATTATACTTAGACAAAAAATACTCCAATCAAATATAAAATATAAAATATTTTAAATTTACAACAAAAATTAATGTTCTATTGTACTATTTATTGAAATAAAATCAAAAATAAAAATTCAATTTTTTCTTAAAAAATTGTAATTGATATACAATTGTATTGTCTATTAAAATTTAATTTAGTTGTTTAAACAACTAAATTAAAACACCAAACTATCCCAATTAAATCTAAAAGATATTGTGTCCATTACAATTTTACTCCTAGTTTAGTTTTTTAGTTTTGTTCTAATAGACGATATAAATATATACTAACTAAGTTTTTTTTTAAAAAAAATAAATTTTTATTTTTGATTTTATTTCAACAAATGACATAATAGAACATGAATTTTGGATGTAAAATTTATATTTTATTATGAATAACTTAGACTCTTTCAATAGATAGTATAATTGTATACTAATTACAATTTTTTTAAGAAAAAATTAAAATTTTATTTTTAATTTTATTTAAATAAATGATACAATAGAACATGAATTTTGGTTGTAAAATTAAAAATATTTTATATTTTATATTTGATTGGAGTATTTTTTATCTAAGTATAATATTTTAAACTTAAAGGGTTTAATTATTATATACTCACAAATTTTAGAGGAGTTTAAGTATAATTTATTAACGAATATATTTATAACAGAGTCTAAATATTACACGCCTATAAATTTTAGAGAATCTGTATATAATATTTTCAATTTCTGGAGGTCCGAGTAATTAAGTGAGTTTGAGTATACTTGCCCCTATAAAATTTTAAGGGTTAATCTCATTTTGCACGCTAAAAGATTGTTCAAATCTCAATTTACACTCTCAAAGATAAAAAATTTTAATTTACACCCTCAAAGATAGAAGTTTGAATCAATGTGCATCCCCAAAGATAAAAAATCTCAATTTGCACCCTCAAAGATAGAAATTTGTATCAATATGCACCTAAAATTAAATTGATAAATTATACCTAGATCCCCCTCATGTTTGTCACTTAATCATTTGAACTCCTTCACATTTAGAATATTCCCTTTACATCTCATGACGTTTGTGCATGTGTGACACATAACCACTTTTTGTTGATATCTGTTAATATAATCATTAAAAAATATGATTTTATCATAATAAAAAATTATAATTTTATATTACCTTTATTTTGTGGATTTAATATACTCTAAAGTTAAAAATCAAGCTTACCATTTGAATGTCTAATAAAATGTAGATATTTATATAAAATGTAATATGAAAAACATTATATAAATATTTACATTTTATTAGACATTCAAATGGTAAACTAGATTTTGAACTTTAGAATATATTAAACCCATAAAATAAAGGGTAATATGAAATTATAGTTTTTTATTAGGATAAAATTATATTTTTTAACGGTTATATTAATAGATATCAATGAAAATGGGTTACGTGTTATACGTGCACAAATGTCATAAGATGTAGGAGTAATATTCTAAATGTGAAGAGATCTAAATGATTAAGTGACAAGTATGAGGGAATCTAGGTATAATTTATCAATTTAGTTTTTAGGTGCACATTGATACAAATTTCTATCTTTGAGGGTGTAAATTGAGATTTTTTATCTTTGGGGTGCACATTGATATAAATTTCTATCTTTGAGGGTGCAAATTGAGATTTTTGATCTTTGGGGGTGCACATTGATACAAATTTTTATCTTTGAGGGTATAAATTGAGATTTTTGATCTTTGAGGGTACAAATTGAGATTCGAACAATCTTTTGAGGGTATAAATTGAAATTCGAACAATCTTTCAAGGTATAAAATAAGATTAACCCAAATTTTAAAATTTTTGGGGTGCCCGTTGTCCGATGGCAGTTGCCCAATTTTTTGTCCTGTGGTGAGTTGGGGAGCTTGAGGTGAGGGTTCACAGACGAAAAGAAGATGGCAGAAGCGCCAAACCGGAGCCCAGAAATAAGGAAGGACACAGTGAACAATCGGTGGGTGATATTCTCTCGGGCGAGAGCTCGTCGGCCGTCCGACTTCAAATCCAAACCAAACCCAAATACCACCTCCAACAACAAATCGGTTTGCCCATTCTGTATCGGTCACGAGCACGAATGTGCACCGGAAATCTTCCGCGTCCCAGCGGATTCTGCCTCCTCCGATTGGAAGATCAGGGTCATTCAAAACCTATACCCAGCTCTAAGTAGAGACATTGATCCTCCTCCTACGTACCCTAGTCCTGAGTCTGATTCTGGGGACGGTGATGTGAAGGTGAGTGGGTTTGGGTTTCACGATGTGGTGATTGAATCTCCGGTTCACCCGGTTCACTTGTCCGATCTCTCTCCGGCTGAGGTCGGTGATGTTTTGCTTGCTTATAAACAGAGGATTCTACAGCTTCGGTGTTACGATTCCATCAAATACGTCCAGGTATTTTTTTTTTCATCTTTTACTTTTTTGGGTCATTTCTAGCGTGCAATTTACGAGTTTGCTTGTATGTGTAATCTTGGGATATTCTTAGTACTGTCAATTTTCTCGGACGTTTTGATTTTTTTTTCCTTTCTGGTTGGAGTAGATGTTTTGTCATTTGGGTCAGGATTAACTGTTTGGTTTCAAAATATACCGAAACATCTCAAAATAATCGAAACGTTTTAACTGCGTCGATCGTATTGAAACAAAATGATCCTTTGTGTGCGTGCACGCACAATATGAAAACGAGAACAGATCTCTCCCTTGATGAACTCGAGTGAGTCAGTTGAGTGACCAACCACGCTGCTTGGAACAGCCTGCGAGGTCCGGTGGTAACCTGGAACGGCAACGGGAGACCCTGGGGGAGCGGAAGAACGATCCAGTAAGGCTGAAGAAAGGTTCCTGGAACAAAGAAGAACGAAGGGCGCCAAAGTTTTTTCTGGCGTATCCCTTCCGACGATCTAGTCAGTCTTTGAGAGAGAGAGAGGAAGAAGAAAACACTGAGTGTGTATTGTAGTAAAGAGTTTTTTGTTGCATACCGTCTTGCCTTTTGCAAGGAGTATTTATACCTCAAAAGCTCATGATTACTGTCAGTGTAGTCAGTAGGTGATCATTAGGTACAGGCAGTGTGCGCACTGATTCTGATGAGAAATGTCTTTTCTTCTTAACTGCTCGGGGTCCCGAGCAATCAATGCTGCGTCATCGGGATGCCGACGGTACAATGAACTCCTCTCGGGGAGGATGCAATAAATGCTCTGTATTAGGAACATTTATTGCCTTTCATTTCCGAGCCTTACTGCATTGAATGCAGTCTCGTCAAGGGAATGGTGTAATTAATCGTTTGTTTTCCTAAGTCGCGTGTCAGCAACGACATGCGGTTTTTCTGTCTTTGATGTGACATCATATGCCACGCGTCCATCCCCCATTGGCTGTGGCCCCTGCATTCCTGTACGTTCTGACACTAATTGTGTAAGACGAGGTCATGATGAATAGCCTAGACTAGCCTAGGCTAATGACCTGTATGTCAATAGCTTATCCTGGAGCAGAGGAGGCGTCCAGGACGGGGTACCTCTAGGCACCGAGGAAAGGCTCATCTCGGAACCGAGGGAGGTATACTGACCGAGGTACCATATCAGACCGAGGCTACGTGTCGGTTGTAAAACGTACTGAATGCCATAATCCCATATGACGAGTACCTCGGGAGCGAGGAACCTTTGTGAGCCGATTGTGCTTGATCTTAGCAACAGTGTTTTGGTAATACCGAGGACACGTGTCTTCATAATGGAGTATTTCAGAAAAGTTCCATCAACTGTCCCCCAGCCTTCGATCTTCTGACACCGAGGGCACGCATCGTAAGGAGACGAAGGGTTTCCCAACAACCACAAATGCTTTATCATTGCCTCGAGCCGCTTTCCCCTGCTTAGGATGTCGTTTGCATTAAATGCGCCTTTTCGTTTTTCGCGCCTAATGATGAAACTGCCACTATATAAATGGGGTTCCTCTTCCATTTTCTTGTTTCGCCATTCCGAACTTCCTCAAGAGAGCCTTTTCCTGAATCTTCGCTGGAGATCTCTTTCCTCCCCATCGTCAACTGCCCATTTTTCCTTAAAGTCTTAAGGCCAGCAGACCCATCGTTGTTTCTGAACTTTCTGGAAGGAGTCGCCTAAAGTTTTTCAGAAAAAACTCCGTTTGACATTCGGGTGAGTCCTAGTATCTTTCCTCTTCTCTTCCTCCTATCCCTTTTTGTTTTCCGATGATTGGAGGTGTCTCCGGTTGATACTTAGCGACTAATCCTCGGGAAGCTTCCTCAGGGATTTTTAAGGAAAAACACTCTCCATTTTCTCACTTTCTTAGAGATGCCTCGTCGTCGTCCTGCTCCCGAGAATCCTCAGGTTGGTTCTTCGGGGTCGGGAAGTATAAAGTAAAGGGTGGTGAGCAGATTAATAGGTTTAAGGTCAAGTACAACATTCCCCCGTGCGTAGACATAGAGGATTATGACCCGGTGGTGCACTCTCCTACCCTCGGGGCCGAGGATGCTATGCCCTTTTATACTAAGGCTATAATAGAGGGCGGAATTAGGTTTCCTTTACCCCCTTTACTTCTCCAGTTCCTCTCTCACTTCCGCCTCTTCTCCAGGCAGTGTTGCCTTAATGTCTTCAGAATAATTATGGGGGTCTTAGAGCTCAATAGGCGTCTCGGGGTAAATATTGGGCTGAACGATCTCCTTTTTTGTTATTCCCTCTTGAGAGTCATGCCTCAACAACACTTCTACCTCAAAGCCAGGGACCCCTCCATGTACCTTGTAACTCATCTTCCCGACTCGGACAAGGGGTACAAGGACAATATTCTTATCTTCAAGGGATCTTGACAGAGAGGTGTTGGTCCCGAGTATAACGGCTTGTTATGCCCTTTGGAATGGAGAACGACAAGTTCGTCGGTTCCTTCGGGTTTATTATTTTGTTCTCCAGATTTCCTATGTTCATGACTACTTTTTTGTTTGTGCAGATATCCCTGCTCGGGAAACAGCTCCTCCCCCTCGGTTGCTGGTGAACTTTGCCGACCTAGTCACGGTTTGGAGATTTACTAGTGACAACGGGTTCGGCCGGGCTGCCCACATCCTGCTGAATTACACCCTCGGGTATAAGAAATTTTCACATCTTCCTCAGCCTTTTGAGCCTTCGCGGTGGTCTGAACTCTTCGATCAGGCGGCGAGGCAAGAGGTCGAGGAAAACTTGGAAGAAGACCCTGATCGGGCTTCGGAGGCAGAAGTAGAGGGAGAAGTTAAAGAGCTCGGGGTCAGAGAGGACTTTGTTCCTTCAGACGCCGAGGTGGGGACTTCGGGAGGAGATTTGTGGCCGGACTTCCAAATCCTACAATCTCTAGACTCCGAGGACGCCCTTAAGGTCGCGATGTCCAGCACGCCTCGTATTGACCTGGGGTTCCTGAGGCAGAGGCAAGCTCTTGCTGCCGGGAGGGGACGAGGATCGACCGGCGGCGCCCCATCTGCAGGGACCGGCTCCACCCCATCCTCAAGAGTTCTCAATCGCGGTCAAGTGCGTGACCGGGATCCTCAGGTAGAGGAGAGAAGGGTCAAACATAGGCACGATGGCCTCGGCAGGGGATCCAGGGCATCTTCCGCTCAGCAGCAAAGCGGGAGAGGCCGTGGGTTACCCCCTGCTCATCCGCAACAACAGCAACAGCAACAGCAACGACAACAGCAACAACAACAGCAACAACGGCAGCAGCAGACTCCCCCTTCCCCTCCGCCGACAGTGGAAGCCGCAGAGTGGAATCCCCGAGCCACCGATCACATGAACCGAGTGATCAGGGTCGATGACTCCATTTTGCTGGACCCTCATGTCGCTAATGCAGTGAGTGAGACGCTGCATTTCGAGGCCGACATGGCGGCTCACAGGGGGCGATCAACGAACGTGTTGTTTCGCTCGATCATCCAGAATTCCCTGGTGGTAAGTTCATTTTTGCTTTGGTTTCTTCTCTCTCGCTTTCCATTTTTGTGACACGCCTTTTCCCTTCTTTGTAGGCCACCCAACAGATCTCCATAATAGCTGCGTGATACCATGGGTCTAGGATGGACCTCCAGCGGGCTCGAGAGCAGAAGGAAGAAGCGGAGGGGGCCCTCGCCAGAGCTATGGAGGACGTAGCTGCCAGGGATTCTACCCTGGCGGGGCAAGCTGCTCAAATCGAACAACTCCTCAAGGATGCCGAGTTGGCTAAGGTTGGCGCTGAAAAGCTAAGTGCTGCCCTTGCTGATGCTGAAGGGAGGATCACCGAGCAGATGCGGCGGCTCTCTGCGGTGGAGGAGAGGGCGGTTGGCTCAGAGGAAAGCTGTCTGGCTCTCACCCAGGAGCTGGACAGGATCAGGGCCGAGGCACTGAACAGGAAGTCGGAGGAGCAACTCCGAGAAGAGTTCGCCGATGACGTGCTCCCTGCTCTTGAGGAAAACAGCAAGGAGTTCTTCAAGAAAGGGTGGGACGAGGCGCTCCAGTCTGCTGGAATCCCGTCAGACTCCTCGCTCTTCCAGATGCACAAGTACGTGCCCTCGGCGGAGATGGAACGGGCCGAAGCAGAGATTGCTGCCGAGGATGAGATCCCAACGCCGGTGCAAGTTTCGGCGGATCTGCCCGAGGCAATAATAGTGGACTTGTCCGAAGAGGCCCCGCCGGACCATGCCCTTGATCCTCATGTTGCTCAAGGTCTCTCTGTTGCCGAAGTACCTTTCCTTCTGCCTGCTCCAGAAGCTTCTCAACCTTTTTATGCTGACTCGCCCTCGACTGATATTGTGGAGATGCCCGGGGCCAGATGAAAGCCCCTTTTTCTTTTTGATTATACTCTTTTTTCTTTTGTAGCCTTTGGGGACGCAAAACCCCTCTTCTTGAAATAAAGCACGAGTATTTTTTCCTTTTTTGCGTACAGTAGTGTTTTTTTTTTTTTTTGAATTGTCTTCGGGGGCTTGCCCATTCAAAAGACACGCTCTTGTGTTTGCTTTGGGGACAGGATTCCTTGAACCCAGGGCCTTACCCTTTATCTTTGTCGTTGGCAAGCACTTGAGAGAGAGAATACTTCAAAAGTAATATTTCTTTAGATTCATCACATTTCATGGTCGCATTACAAGTTTTCCATCCATGCCTTCTAATCTGTATGACCCGGCGCCCCCGATTGATATCACTTTGTAAGGCCCTTCCCAGTTAGGTTCCATTTTTCCTTCTGTTGGATCACGGGTATTGGCCGTTACCCTTCTGAAGACCAGATCGCCTATTCGGAATTCTCGTGCCTTGACCCTTCTGTTGTATAGTTGGGAAATCTTCTCCTGATACTTAGTTATTCTCAAGGCGGCTGCCTCCCTTCTTTCTTCCACTAGATCCAAATCCAATCCAAGTTAACGGTCATTCCCCCCTTCGTCGAAAGCTTGGGTCCTTATGGTCGGGAGCCCTACTTCGAGAGGTATAATTGCCTTCATTCCGTATGCCAGGGAGTATGGGGTTTCTCCTGTCGAGGACCGAGGGGTGGTCCTGTACACCCACAAAATGTTTAATAGTTCATCCGCCCATTTTTCCTTGGCTTTCTCCAACCTCTTCTTGATCCCATTGATAATTGTTTTGTTGGAGGCCTCTGCCTGCCCGTTGGCTTGAGGATAGGCAGGGGTGGAGTAGAAATTACGGATCCCGAGTTGCTCACAGAAAGACTTGAAACGCCCGCCGGTGAATTGAGTCCCGTTATCCGACACCAGTGCCCGGGGAATCCCAAACCTGATGATTATGTTCTCCCAGACGAACTTTTTGGCATCTATGTCGCGGATATGAGTCAACGGCTCCGCCTCTACCCACTTGGTGAAATAATCTGTGGCCACAATGAGGAACTTCCTATTTCCCGGAGCCTTAGGCAGGGGTCCAACTAAATCGAGCCCCCACTGGGCGAATGGCCAAGGGCTGGTCAGGGGGTGTAAGTCCCCCGCGGGTTGCCTGATTGCAGGGGAGAACTTCTGACACTGGTCGCATTTTTGGACGTATGCGCGCGCATCCCTTTGCATTTGCGGCCACCAATATCCCTGAGACATGATGCGGTGTGCCATTGATCGCCCCCCAGAGTGCCCCCCGCATATTCCTTCGTGTACCTCATAGAGAAGGTCTTGTACTTGGTCTTCTTGGACGCATAACAAGTAAGGTCCCGAGAAAGACCTCCGATACAGTTTTTGATCCGGAGAGACCCAAAATCTTGGGGCTTTGAGTTTTATCTTCCTTGCTTCCTTTGAACACTCCGGGAGATCTCCTGTTGTTAGGAACCTGAGAAAGGGATCAATCCAGCTGGGCGGCTTGTGTGCGTCCTGGATGACCATTGCCTCGGGAGCATGGTCTATGCAGGATGCGGGAAGATATTCAATGGTGATCCTGCGCGACTGGGAGGAATCCACCGCCGAGGCTAGACAAGCCAGGGCGTCGGCATGTGTGTTCTTGTCTCGGGACACTTGTTTGATTTCAATCCGGCCGAACCTTCGGATTACAGTCGTCGCCTGGTGATGGTAGGCCTTCATCCTAGGGTCCCTTGTCTCAAACTCTCCGTTAACTTGATTGACTACCAGCATAGAATCACAATGCACGATTAAATCGGTAACTCCAGTCGCCTCAGCTAACCGAAGTCCTGAGATGAGGGCCTCGTATTCAGCTTCATTATTCGAAGCTTTGAATCCCAGCCGAACGGCCTGCTCCGCAATAATCCCATCTGGAGAGGTCAGCAAGATACCGATCCGGACCCCTTACTATTTGACGAACCGTCCACACACAAAAGCCATGGCGATCCTTCACAATTCGTTGGAGACGCTAAGTCGGGAGGAGGCGGTCCTTCTAGAACGGGATGCTCCCCCAAAACTCAGCTATGAAGTCTGCCAATATTTGACCTTTTATCGCAGTTCGGGGTTTGAAATGAATGTCGTGCTCCCCCAACTCTACTGCCCACTTGGAAATCCTTCCGGAGAGTTCCGCTTTCCTCAAGATCGCTTTCAAGGGCTGATCGGTAAGGACAGTGATTGGGTGCGCCTGGAAATAATGCCGCAGTTTTCTTGCAGTGGTGACCAGGGATAGAGCCAGTTTCTCTAGGGGTAGATATCTTGTCTCTGCGTCCAGGAGCGCCTTGCTTATATAATAAATCGGCTTCTGGCGGTGCTCATGCTCACGAATAAGTACCCCGCTTACCGCAAACTCAGATACTGCCAAGTACAAGAACAACATCTCCCCCTGGATGGGGACGGATAAGGTCGGAAGAGTCCTTAGGTATTCCTTGATTCCAGCCAGGGCGTCCTCGCACCCCCGGCTCCACATATCCTTCCCAGCACTCTTGATTGCTCCGAAAAAGGGTTTGCATTTGTCCGAGGAGCGTGAGACGAAACGGTTAAGTGCAGCCAGCATCCCTGTGAGTTTCTGGACTTCTCGGACAGTGCGGGGCTCCGGATGTCCAGGATCGCTTGAATCTGATCTGGGTTAGCTTCGATTCCTCGTTGACTGACCAGGTACCCGAGGAATTTACCTGATTCCACTCCGAAAACGCACTTTGCCGCATTCAGCTTCAGCCCATACTCCCTGAGGGTGGAGAAGGTATCCGCCAAATCTGTCAGATGATCACAACTCCGTTTGCTCTTCACCAGCATATCGTCAATGTAGACCTCCATGGTGTTGCCGATCTGTTTTTGAACATCCGATTCATCAGTCTTTGGTATGTTGCCCCGGCGTTCTTTAGTCCAAACGGCATCACTTTGTAACAGTAAACTCCCTTCGGAGTGATAAACGCCGTTTTTTCCTGATCCGGGGGATGGAGAGGGATCTGATGATATCCTGCTCGGGCATCCAGGAAGTCCATTCGTTCATATCCGGCAGTGGCATCTACTAGCTGGTCCACCTTTGGTAGGGGGTAGTCGTCCTTGGGACATGCCTTGTTTAGATCTGTAAAGTCTACGCAGACACGCCATTTCCCCCCTTTCTTCTTTGCGCATACCGTATTAGACAGCCATTCTGGGAACTGTATCTCTCGAATGGCGTCGGCCTTCAGGAGTTTGTCGATTTCCTCGTTGACCGCGCTGGCGTGATGCGGGGCCATGCGTCGTGGCCTCTGTTTGACTGGCTTGTGCGACGGGTCAACATGCAGCCTGTGTGTGATTATCTCGGGGTCTACACCCGTCATTTTCATCTCGTTCCACGCGAACACGTCTGTATTTCCCCTTAGGAACTCGATCATCTCCTCCTGTTCGGCTGTGGGCATCGAGGTCCCAACTAAGAAATACCTCTCTTCTTCTCCCTCCACCAAGGGCACCTTCCGGAGGTCTTCTACCGACCGCTCAGTTGGGTCTATCCGGGGGTCATCCATTCCTGGACGCCCGGACTGTGATTGCTATTTTTCCATAATCTCTTCCGGTGCTCGCCCCTTCTCCTGGCTGAACGCCCCGGCTCGAACGGCTGAATAAAAATAATTTTTCGCGGACGCTTGGTCCCCCCGGATCTCCATGATACCTTCTGGCGTGGCGAATTTTAATTTCTGGTGGAAAGTGGAGTGCACCGCTCCCAACGCATGCAGCCATGTTCGCCCCATAATCACGTTGTAGGGAGAGTCCGTATCGATCACGACAAACTCGGTGTTGATGACGAAGGGACCTGTGACAACTGGCAATGTGATTTTCCCCACGGGCAGGGCGAACGAGCCGTTGAATCCGATGAGGGGTGTCCTGACTTTGGTGAGGTCTTTGAGGCCAAGACCCATCCGTTTTAAAGTTTCGGAGTACATCACTTCCGAGGAACTTCCAGAGTCTATCAAAACCCTTTTGACGTCGAATTTTCCTATCCTCAGGGTCAAGACAAGGGCGTCGTTATGAGGAGTCACTACGCCTGTCAAATCCGCGTCGGAGAATGTAATGCCAAGCTCACCCGTCCTGGCCCTTTTACTAGGTGGCCCTACATCAACCTCGGCTACCTTCCTCGTAAAAGCTACCCTCTTGAGGTCGGACTCGAGTTCCTTGGACGTGGGGCGATCCAGGGGACATATATGGATGACATCTATGATGTTGTCCGGCTCCTCGGTCGGGGCAAGGGCTTGTCTCTCTTCTGGCCTGGGCTCTATGTACTCTTTCAAATATCCGTCTCGGACCAATCTTTCCAAGAACGATTTGAACACCCTGCAGCTTTCGGTGCGATGCCCGAAATCCCGGTGATAGGAACACCTAACCTTTTGATCACGGGTGGAGGGGTCGCTCTGCATCCTGGGCGGCCATTTGAAGAACGGCTCGTGCTTGATCTTATGGAGCAACTTGAAGATGGGTTCCTTGAACACAGTGTGAACTCCTTTGGACGAACCCCCTGGAGGGGGTAGCAATCCCTTTCGGGGAATATCTTCCCGCTCCCTCTCTTTTCTCTTAGATTGGAGGGCTCGGCCTTTGCTGCTTCCCATCTCGTCCTCAACCCTCGAGTATTTGTTTATCCGGGCCATCAGTTCCCCCATATCCGAGGGAGTCTTCTTGGTCAGGGATCGGTACAGGTCCGTGTCCCTTGCCAAGCCGAGCCGGAAAGATGCTGCTGCCATGACTTCCGAGCAGCCTTCTACCTCATTAACCTCTTCCCAGTATCGGATGGCGTACTGGCGAAGAGTCTCGGATTCCCTACGTCTGAGGGTCAGCAATGATCCAACGTCTTTGGGGCGCTTACTCCCCGTAATGAATCGAGCCAGGAACTGCTTCGTCAATTCCTTCCACGACCCAATACTGTTGGGGGGAAGCGCCTCGAACCACTTCATCGCAGAGTCCCCCAAGCTCATAGGAAACACTCGGCAGAGAAACCGTTGGTCCGAATGATAGAGGGACATCATCTGCTTGTATTGCCTGACATGGGCTTCGGGATCGGACCGCCCGTCATAAGTTTTGAACCGCGGCACGACAAACTTTCTTGAAACCTCCATCTCACCGATCTCCCTCGTAAAGGGTGTTTGTATGACTTCGTCTTCGGCCTCATCCTGGACAGCCTTACCCTTTCTCCTGGATTCCAACCGGGCTCTGAGATCAATTTCCTCCCTGACGGGATGCCTTCTGAAGTCCTTGAGTTCATCGGTAAGCCCCTCATTTCCTGGGCGTCGTGTGGATTGGGTTGAATCCTCCTCGGATTCATCTCCCTTCCTCCGTCTAGACAAACCTCGCCGGAGGTCGTCCAGGGCCAATGGCCTTGCCTTCCTTGAATGGTTGTCATGATGATGCTCGCTGGCTCTGGGTCGCTTTGGGGCCCTAGAGCTTTTTGCTTTGTTGTTTAGGTGGTTTCTTAGGTCCTTCGTTTTCGCCTCCCAGGCGGGAAGCCCACGAGAAAGGAATGAATCCCTCGACCCTTCGCCGGAGGCGGCAAACTCGTTGAGCCGGCTTAGGACGTTTACATTGTCCTTTTCCAGCTGTCGTAATCTATCGCCAAACTTTTCTTCAATCACCTCCGCCAGCTGACGAGCCAAGGGGGCTGATCCCCCTGACCTGATTCCCATACTGGTTTGAGGGGTAACCCCTCTTGACCGAGTAGAGGCACTTTTATTCATATCGGTGTGATCCCTCTCTCCGTGATGACAGGGAGCTTGTAATTCGAGACTCCTTTGGTGGGGGCCTTTCCCTTTCTGTCGAGTGTTCACCATGGTCACTGTTCTTTATAGAGAAAAAACTAGGAAAATTAGTCGTTTCCCACAGACGGCGCCAGATTGTGCGTGCACGATCCTGCACAATATAAAAACGAGAACAGATCTCTCCCTTGGTGAACTCAAGTGAGTCAGTTGAGTGACCAACCACGCTGCTTGGAACAGTCTGTGAGGTCCGGTGGTAACCTGGAACGGCAACGGGAGACCCTGGGGGAGCGGAAGAACGATCCAGTAAGGCTGAAGAAAGGTTCCTGGAACAAAGAAGAACAAGTTAGAAGGGCGCCGAAGTGTTTTCCGGCGTATCCCCTCCGACGATCTAGTCAGTTTTGAGAGAGAGAGAGGAAGAAGAAAACACTGAGTGTGTATTGTAGTAAAGAGTTTTTTGTTGCATACCGTCTTGCCTTTTGCAAGGAGTATTTATGCCTCAAAAGCTCATGATTGCTGTCAGTGTAGTCAGTAGGTGATCATTAGGTACAGGCAGTGTGCGCACTGATTCTGATGAGGAATGTCTTTTCTTCTTAACTGCTCGGGGTCCCGAGCAATCAATGCTGCGTCATCGGGATGCCGACGGTACAATGAACTCCTCTCGGGGAGGATGCAATAAATGCTCTGTATTAGGAACATTTATTGCCTTTCATTTCCGAGCCTTACTGCATTGAATGCAGTCTCGTCAAGGGAATGGTGTAATTAATCGTTTGTTTTCCCAAGTCGCGTGTCAGCAACGACATGCGGTTTTTCTGTCTTTGATGTGACATCATATGCCACGCGTCCATCCCCCATTGGCTGTAGCCCCTGCATTCCTGTACGTTCTGACACTAATTGTGTAAGACGAGGTCATGATGAATAGCCTAGACTAGCCTAGGCTAATGACCTGTACGTCAATAGCTTATCCTGGAGCAGAGGAGGCGTCTAGGACGGGGTACCTCTCGGCACCGAGGAAAGGCTCATCTCGGAACCGAGGGAGGTATACTGACCGAGGTACCATATCAGACCGAGGCTACGTGTCGGTTGTAAAACGTACTGAATGCCATCATCCCATATGACGAGTACCTCGGGAGCGAGGGACCCTTGTGAGCCGATGGTGCTTGATCTTAGCAACAGTGTTTTGGTAATACCGAGGACACGTGTCTTCATCATGGAGTATTTCAGAAAAGTCCCATCACTTTGGATTTGGGTTTGACTCATTCATTCGTAGCTTTGAGTATTGCAAGGCTGTTGTTGGTTTTGTTTCAACAATAATGTTTCTTTCTTGGCTATGTTTAGCTGCCTTTGTTTATTACATTTGACATGGAAGTGATGAAAGGAGTTGAAAAAATTCTTGCAATTCATTTAAAGACACTGATACTACTTTTGCTATGATAAGGGAGCTATTAGAGGGGGATTATTATTTTCTGCCAGGGTTTCCAATTCATCTATAAATAGGCAGTTGGCATTTATCTGGAATATGTCATGTAGCTGTTTGGAAAATTTGAGATGATAAGCAACTAATGGGATGCTATGACGAGTTAAGTTGTGCATATCTGCAATGTATCACTGTTAACTGCTGAATGAGAGATGTCATTTTGTACTGAAGCAAGCAAGCAAGGGCTGGTTTATGTGTTGGAAAAACTGCTCTGCTGTACCTGGTATTTGATCTGGAGGAGTAGTGTTGCTTAGCTTTATGATATGGTAGATATACATTTTGTAACCTTGCGAGATATGCATTTAGTAGTGCTTTGGTTTTAACAAGGTTGCCTAGTTTCAACTTTGCAGCTTTTTACTTCTTTCAACTAGCGTCCTGTTTCTTAAATCTTTTCCATTGATTTGTAATGCGAATGTTTCCTATCAGTGAAATTCACTTTTGTTTACCAAATTAATAAAATAGAAATTCCACCCCATAACTCCCTAAACTAAAACTCTTTTCTTTTTTGTTACTCAAAAGCTTGCATATTAGCCTGTGGATTGGAGGACTGAGACCACATAATAACATCATGTTTGGTATGTACGAAGGACATGAATGATAGTGAGTATTTAGTACAATGTTGGCCTTAGAAAGAAAAAAGGAAATAGGTGCCATAAGTATTTATCGGGGTTCTTACACTGTTTAGGATTTGAGGTAGTCCATACAAACCAGCACCTAGAATGAAAAACATGTACTCATATGTGCCATAAATTGTCAATGACTTTAATTTTGGGTTGTTCTCTAGCTTATTGCTGCCATATATTAATCAGACCTGCTAAATATTCCAGTTTTTTTATTTCGTTCTGTATATAAGTCCAACGCTCAGATTCCGTGTTTTTCTTTTCATTGAATCTGCCCCCCCCCTCCCTCTCTCTCACACACACACACCCGTTTCCCTTTTGTTAAGGTATCTGATACCAACTGTGTTTGTTAATCTAATTTTCAGGTTTTCAAAAACCATGGTGCTTCAGCTGGAGCTTCAATGAGTCATTCTCATAGTCAGATAATGTCTCTTCCGATTGTTCCTCCAACTGTTTCTGCCCGTTTCGCGAGTATGAAGGACCATTTTGATTTGACTGGAAAGTGCAGTCTTTGTGAGATTCGATCAAAGGACCTTTTAATTGATGAATCAACCCATTTCATTTCTATTGTTCCTTTTGCTGCCACTTTTCCTTTTGAAATATGGATCATTCCTCGGGACCACTCTTCACATTTTCACGAAATAGATGCCGAGAAGGTATTTTTTGCGTTACGTCACATAATGTTTTTGCTCTATGCAGCAATATATACCCTTTTCTTGTCGAAAATCCTGCATCTCTTGCAATAATAAACCATAACTTTTCCATGTGTTTTAATTTGATTGCTCTTACTGAACATGTGCAACTTGTTTGTTTTTAATTTAGACGCATAAATAATTGCAATGTGCAATTTTGCAGGCGGTTGATCTTGGGGGTTTACTGAAACTTATGCTTCTAAAGATGTCTTTGCAGTTGAACAATCCACCATTCAATTTCATGATCCACGCTTCCCCACTTCATGTGACCCCCTCACTGTTTCCTTACCTTCACTGGTTTCTTCAAATAGTACCCCAGTTGAGTGGTGTAGGGGGGTTCGAGTTAGGGACGGGTTGTTACATAAATCCTGTTTTTCCAGAGGACGCTGCAAAAGTCTTGAGGGAAGTAAGTGTTCCTAACTAAGGATGAATTGATTACAATTGTATTCTTAATGTAATTTACACTAAATGAGGGTAATAGCATTGACTCTCGGAATTTTGAACAAAATTTAGTATTCAAATAACCCGTGCTCGAGACTGAAGTCCTACCCGGATAGTTGGAGCCCTCTATAATGGAGTGGCAGGTTGATGGTTTGCGTCCTCCTTTCCCTTTCCCTCCCCCTCCCTGTAGTGTAAAAAAAAAAAAAAACTGTGCTTGAGTTTCTTTTGAAGCGATGGAGGATGTACTGATGATAGCATTTCTTCTTTAGATGAATTGAGAGGGGATGCTTAATGGTATGGTGTGATTGCATGAGTAGCTGGTTTATTCTTGAGGAGAAACTACATGTTACAAGATCAATACGATTCATTTTAGCTTCAAAGTTATCATCATTTTCTGAACAAGGCATGGTTGAATGGTTGTAGAATTGACTTATGCTAGCGTACAGGTCTATATTCTCACTTACCCAACAAGCTCGAGCCTTTTGTTCATGTATGCAGCTCATTTAATTATTCAGGACAGAAAGAAACTACTCGTTTTCGTCATTTTTTTATAGTCACGAGTCCAAATATCGGATGATTGTCCCATCATCTACCATTCGAGAAGTCCACCGACTTGTTCCATAATATTTCGATCCTATTTTATCTAATACTTTAGCTTTCGCATATTTTTGGACGGTTAATGGAAAGTTTTTTTAATTTGTAGTTTTTTTAATAATGTGTGTTATAAAATAATGTCGTTTTGTTTATTGTTTAAGAAGTATATGAATTACGATTGTGTTTTAGACTATTAGAGAACATATTAATTAGATTTATTGTATTTTTTTTAATTTATTGTATTGGTATACATATCTTTTATATTATATATTTTAACGGTCTAGTTGTAAAAAGAGCTCAAAATTTTGGTAATTGCGTTTTTAAAATATTTCAAAAATTAATAATTTAAAGCTTAAAAATTTGTGAGGCATTAGGCATTCTTTACCGGCCTTCAGAGTTTATTTTTTGGATGAAACTCGGTTCGGAACATTACCCTCAATCGGGTAAGATCAGTCACAAATATTCTTGTGTAACTCGTTGACTTGGAGCATGGAATTCAAAAATTTTTGCCAATTTTCTCGGGTGAATAGCCCTAGTTAACTTTTTTATTTTAATCAAATATATTTGTATTCATTTTTAAAATCAAATCACAAACATAGAGCAGAAATAAATGAATTTAAACATTGGTTGTAATGGACAACAGTGGTGGTGGTAAGAGACGGTGATGGTTATGGTGGGTGGTAATGATCGTGGTAGCGGTGGTGGTGATGGCGATGACGGCGACGACAGTGGGGGGTGGTAGCGATGGAGGTGGCGGTGGTGGCGGTGACGACGATGGTGGGTGGTGACGACGATAATGGTGGTGGCGGCGATGATGGAGGCGACTATGGTAGTGGTGGTGGCGACGATGGTGATAGTTGTGGTGGTGGAGGCTGTGGTGGCATCGTCGACGACGGTGGCAGTGGTGGCGGTAGAGGTAACGGTGGTGGTAGAGGTAGTGGTGAGACGGTTTCAAATATTATTTTTTTTAAAGTACTTATGAGAAGTAATTCGTAAAAATACTTTAGAAATTATAATATGTTTCAAATACTAACTTGCTAAACAATCAAAAGAAACCAAAATTATAGAAAAAAAAAATTCTGAGTTCTATCGTACCCTTTTGAATACTTTAAATTCTTTATAAGAAAACTAAATTAATAACCGATCCCACCTTAACTTTTAGGTGCCAAACATGGTGAGACTTTAAAATAGGACACATTTTGAAAATATAATACATAAATCCACTTTAAAAAGAAGCTACTGCCATCTTAAAAATATTTTCTAATTCAAATCATTTTTTTAATTTTTTTTATAATGTTGTTTAGTACATGAAAACCATTGCAGCAATAAACCTACCAAAATAAGATTTCTTTAAGAAAATGAAGTTTGTTTTTCTTTTGAACCATAATCTCTGCCCATGAAGTGCATTGAAAACATAGAGAGAGAGAGGGAGAGAAAGAGACAGAGAAAGAGAAAGAGATGAGTTCAACATGTATATTACTATTTGAAGCGTTTGATCGTCCTTTAAGATCCAACCTTTGTAAATCAAATGTTGTTGTTCTTACAAAGATATAAGAGAAAACTAAGATTCAAGGCAATTGATCATATGTATCAAACCAATAGGAAATGTACCACACTTATAGTAATAATTCAATGCACCAGCTGAATCAAAAGTATCACTCACATTATATTATGTTTTCACTAGCCGAATTTTGAGTTAATGTAGAGGTTGAGATTTATAGAACCAATTTCAACAACTATCTCCTAATTTTTTTTTTTTTGAACAATGACTATCTCCTAATTCATGTGACTCCACCAAAAGAAATAAAGTAAAGAAAAAAATCCCACCAAAACTGCAACCCCAATTGCATAAATCTCACCCAAATTCCGATAAAATATAAAAAACAAAAAAAAAAACATAAACATAGAATTAAATAGTTAAATATTCAATTATCAATAGGTAAAACTACATTTTTAATATCAGCATTTTTAACAGGACTGTTCTTGATGGCAGCTTGGGGTAGGTTTTCTTTGAATGAACTGAAAATAACTAACAAATGTGATGTAAACTCTAAGACTTGGATGAACATTTGAAGATGATGTACATAAACCTTGGTTTTTTACCACCAACAAGTTCTCTCAAATTCAAAATAATTTATACACTGTAATCCAACATTGTTTGTGAATAAAGTAATAAAAATAAAACACTGATTTTCAACATGAGCAATGACTCAAAAATATGAACTCAAAAACCCAAAAAATTAAGTCTCATTTCGTTGCTTGTTGAAAGAAAAGAAAATAATAAAGCATTGGGGAAAAAGTTTGCACTCGATTAAGTGCAGTCAACCACTAATTGCCTTAATCGAATTGAAATATAATATCAAAATAACCAAACCACTATTAAAAAAGAGAGACATATCATTGAACTAACGGAAAAACCCATAACAAAGAACAGAAGAAAAACACTGAATATTGAATAAACAATATTACCCCAACAAATATCACCACCATCAAAGAAGAAATCATAAAAGAAACTCAACCACACAAACAAGCACTCATTAATTGTAATAGAGAGAACTAAATAGACATATACAAATAGGCACCCAAGATCCCACTGGACAAAACATTTGGCTTGGCAACTCAACGAACAGTTGGTGTGCAGGGCTTTCGAGTGGGGGTTACGACAATGGAGAATGTTTATGTGTGTGTGAGAAAGAGAGAGAGAGGGGGGGATACAAATTAATATTGAGGAAGAAAAGATGCGTGGGATACCTGAAAGAGATGCTAGACCTGACGGTGGCTGAGCCGCTGCTGCTGCCTGTTGTTGGTAGCGACTGTCGACAACGATGAATGAGAGAGAGGAAAACGATGGCTATTGAAGGTGTGGCCATTGAAGGAGTGACTGAGATTGGGCGTGAGAGAAAGATTTCCTCGAGAGGGGATATCATAGGTTTGGAGAAGGGATGCCGTGTAAAGATTTCCCCGAGAGGGGATTTGGACTTGATTGAGGGCGCTCGAATTCAAAAATTAAAATTTCTAAACAAAATAGGACATTTTTTTTTGGTCATGAACAAAATAGGACATGAAATAGGCAACTAAACAAAATTATGGCAAGAAGACGTATTAGTGAATGAATTGGGGGAATTTAATTTAGGAATGTTAATTTTGGAAACTAAATTTTTAGCGGAAAAAATATTCTAAGAATTAATATAGTACGTCGGATTGAAACAATCTGAAACGTCAATAGTTTAAGACAGTTTAAAATAACGTCGACCGTTGGATGATGCTTTTTTTGATTTTAAAACGATCTCAACCGCTCTTTGTCTACAAAATTCAAAATCGTTTTACTTTATTATATAGATATATTTTAGAAAGAGGGATGAATGATTGAATTGTATTGAGATTACCAAAATATGAAATCTAAAAGAATCGGATGTGGATCCAGATGTGTCCATGGGTCGATTTGGCCCATGGGGTTGCCACATTGACTGACTCATATTTGCTACTCGTTCGATGGAAGCTCGAGTCCTTTGGAACTTGTTTGGATGAATTTTTGGGGAAAGATTGAATTGGTTTCACTAAATCCTTTCAAATTCAAACTCCTCTTTATAAAGATGAGATTCAACATTAAATTCAGTTCATACCCATGTTTGATATGCAATAAACATACATGTAAGACCTAAGGATATATTATAATTATTAATAATTATTTGTCCTGTAAATAAATATTTTACCTTTAATCAATCTAATTCATACATGTGTTAAGGGATATAATTATCTTTTGCATCCTTAACCCTTTAACCCATTTTTCTAAACACACCCCCTTCGTAGTTTTGACGAAATTCACGATCATGAATTTAATATTCAAGCCAGTTACGGACCAGATTTGGAAGCTCCGAATTGAATTTTCAATTTAAACATGAAATTTGAGGATCTTTTGGACTATTTTTTCCAAACCTATCTTACTAAGACCTCTCATACCCCCTCATCAAACAGTCCCTTGATGTGTAAGGCTAGTTTCAATTCCATAGACTGGCCCTTCATTTATATCCAAACTTGTGTCTAACAAGTTGTGTTTTATTGAAAGTGTATTGTATTATTTTTTTTTATTGATTCTATTTATACTTAATTCGCTTATTAATCGTATCATATAGAATTCATTTATTTACGAAATGAGCAATTTATAAATATTCAAATTTTTTAATTTTGTATCGTATTCGTGTCATGTTAAATTGTTAATAGATCGTGTGACATTCTAAAAGATCTTGAGAAGATGAGGCCAACCACAACGCAAGTCTTTTCATATTAATAGAAAAAATATGTGAGCAGGCTTGTCGGGTAAAAAAAAGAACAGAAAAGAAAAATCTAATTAAAAATAAGTAAATTACCCTTAAACTATTACATTTGTTTCACTTTATATTATCAACTATAAAATTTTTTACATTGTACTCTAAAATATTAATTTTATTTCATATCACTCCAATAGATAAT
This sequence comes from Ilex paraguariensis, assembly GCA_963454935.2. Classification (NCBI taxonomy): domain Eukaryota; kingdom Viridiplantae; phylum Streptophyta; class Magnoliopsida; order Aquifoliales; family Aquifoliaceae; genus Ilex; species Ilex paraguariensis. The sequence continues at coordinate 32,448 of CAUOFW020002765.1, forward strand.
GAGTTTTAAAAATTTGCCAAAAGAGGAAGGAAAATCCCAAATAACTTCCTGCCAAGTGTCTAATACCACTTTATTTTATCTCTTTTACAGGCAAATGATTGTTGAAAAGAAAAAGAAGGTCAGTTAGAGAAAGAAAATTTGGAGTTTAAGAAAGCGAAAGTCATGGACGAATATTTTTCTTGCTTTTTGACTTGTACATGTACAATAGGTAATTGTTTATTATAGTACAGACCACTCACATGCACATTTACAATCAAAAAATTGACAGTCGTTATTTATTAGAGTAATATGAAATAAAATAAATACTTTAGGTTTATGATACAATATGAGAAATTTAATAGTTAAGAGTGTAAAGTGAAATAAAAGTAATAATTTAGGGGGATAAAGTGTAATTTACGCCTGAAAATATCTTTAATCTAGTCAAGAGATAAAAGAGCCAAAAAAAACAGAGATTACCCGAAATATCTGTGAAGTTTCAATCAGAACCAACCAAAAATAGAAGCCAGGTTATCCAAATATGGACCTAGATTGAATCAGTGAGGATGAGAGGCATCTCCCCTTCCTGTTTCACTCTCTCTTCCCATCAACTGTAAAAGGATAAGGCTGCGGTACCAAGTTCGATAGCATATCAAAATTTAGTAGTAAATAAGGTAACTTATAACATGCTCGACTAGGAAAAAACATTTACATTAAGAAGAAAGCATGACCATTGTTTATGGTACCCTCTTCTCTGTCCAATTCAATTCTCTTCCCCCCATCAAACCAGTAACAAAAACTACATTCCCTTATCTTCCCTCCAGTACTCTCCATTGCAGCAACAAGAGAGATTTCCCATTGCCAGCAGTGTCTTCAATCCCATACCCATCTATCAATGAGGACTACCTACAAAGCCAATTCAGTGGACATGGTGTTACCTTTTCGGATATCGGCGACAGCTGTGTGGTCAGGATGGGTCTGGAGAATGGAAGTGTGGCCACTCTGATGCTGCCAAGTGGTCTGATAACATCATACAAGGCTCCTATGTGGCATGGCTCCACCCTAGAATTGCTTCATACATCGGTATCGGAAGTGGAGAGTGGTGGTGCTGTTATTCAAGGAGGGGTGTCATTGGCCTTCAAATGTGAAAGTGAAGAAAAGGTTTCATGGTCTCCAAGTGCTTGGGCTCTTCATCAAGTTAGAGGAAGTCCTCAAGAATACACTCAGGTATGGTCTGTTTCTAGTTTATTTGTGTAATTGTAATCTCAATATGACAAGTTTTGAGGACCTTCCTGATGAGTGAGAGAGCCCAAAAATGTACTGAAATGGGAAATTTTTTCGGTACATTCTTATAGGTGTACTATAGTGGGATATAACAAAAGGTATGGGTCCAAATAGGGCAGAACATGGTGTTGTTATATGGGTCAAGGTCGTGGCATTGGCTAGAGACTTGAGAAGTTCTGAATTGCTTCAGTCAACTTTGTTTGCCGCATCACATAATGATATCGGGCAACACGCACAAAATGTTGGATAGAAGAAAAAGTTAAAATTGATGAGAAATTTAGGTCATATCTTAGAATCGCAGCAGGGTATTGCAATGTCACGGAATAGTTAGTCGAACAACACGGCTGAGTCAACTACGAGTTGGGTGAAACTCCTGGTACATATGAAACGTGGATCGATCTCCAAACAGAAGGTGCCGAGCCATATCATTATGGGCCAATACTTTGAAGAATGAGTCAGGTCATTTTATGTGTTGTGATTGTGTCATTATGATATGGGTCAAGGTCGTGGCATTGGCTACGGACTCGAGAAGCATTGAATTGCTTCAATCGAATCTGATTTTGGGCAACATGTGCAAAATGCTGGATAGAGGAAAAAGTTAAAATTGACGAAAAATTTAGGTCATATCTCAGAATCGTAGAAGAGTATTGCAATGCCACGGAATAGTTAGTCGAACAACTCGGCCGAGCCAACTATGAGTCGAGTGAAACTCCTGGTACATTTGAAACGTGGATTGATCTCAAAACGAAAGGTGGATTGATGCTTGTCTTGGCCAATATATCTTTTTATCACCTGCCACTTTCGCAATATCCCCCCTTCCCCTTCTTTTTTTTTTTTTTGTCACTTTGGCTGTGTCTTTTAAGTACACAGTTTCAGAACAAATTTCTGAGAAATGAACTTGTGAAATGCAGGTAGAACTGATTAGCAGCAACTCAGAGCACATGGTTGAAGTTAAACATATTGTGACTCTCCAGCAGGATCTTTTAAGCTCGGAGATTGTCATCTCTAACTCACAACCTACATCACTCTGTCTGAGGGGTTCTGTTATAAGCCATCTCATAGTGAGTACACCAGAAGCAACTTATGCGGTGGGACTGGAAGGCTCAGATTTCTTTAGCAGGCCACCAGTTTGGTCAAATTTTAGCATAATTCCTCCGGATTTCGACAAGAGAAAGGGTTTGGGTTCTAAGAATTTATGGGATCCTATGGCATTCAGGGAACTTTTGTCCGGCTGGGGCGGCGTTAGAGATCAGAACAATGCTGATGATGTAGAGAGGATAGAGAAAGCAACAGACGAAGAGTTGGAGGGTGAAGAAAAAGAAAATTACAAGAATTTAACTGAGAAAATGAGCAGGATTTACACTAGTGCACCTAGGAACTTTACCATCATTGACAGGGTATGACTATGAACACCAGCTATTATCACATTCTTCTTTCTAACATCGATGCTTAACTATATTTACAATAGAACATCTCTGAGAATAATCCCATGAAAATAAATCATTCCTGCAGTAAGCAATTGAACTAAACAAATTATTTCAATAATGCTAAGTGTTTTGTTTGACTAATTCTATTTCGACATCTCGAGCTTGAGCTAAATGATACTTTTGTTTTTGCTTTTGTTGCTTCTTAATGTCTAACAGGGTAGAAGAAACTCCATTGAAGTAGGAAGAAAGGGGTTCAATGAACTGTACATGTTCAGTCCTGGCTCAAGTTATGATTGGTATGGCAAGTTTGCTTATATATGCATAGGCCAGTCAGCCCTGCTTGAACCAATAATCCTGCAGCCTAATGGTGAATGGAGAGGTGGGCAGCAGTTAGAGAACCCGAATCTCTAAATTCTACTGAAGCCTGTCTCTGTGTCCATCTTAGTATTATGCAGAGGAAGCAGCTTAAAATTGGAGAATTTTGTTCCACACTTTCTGGGAAAAACAGTTTTTCTTTCCATGTTCTGTATATGCAAAATGTTTTCTAAAAAGAACGAATGGAAGACAAAAATGTTATGCAAGTTGCCGTCATACGTAAAATGGTTTTGCTCTTCGTATCAGGGCATATGATTATCTACTTTCTAGAGGCAATCAATTCCCATTAAATAAACTTTCCAATCAAGCAACAACATATAAACTCAACATCGTAAGAACAGAAAGAGAAAATTAAGACAATTGAATATACGATACTCAAAAACATTGCTAAGAAAGCAAAGAATTTGCCATAGGATTTCATATTAAGATGAGAACACGATATCCATGGATCAGCGGGAAAAATCTTCCAATCTTTCAAGAACAAAGTGATTATTCTATTGGGCTAAACAGCACAGTTAGCATCCAATTCTCAGTTTTGATGATTGAATGACAGTCCGGTTACAAGAAGCTCGTAAGTTTTAGAGGGCAAAATTTTTACCAAATGATTCTACCATTGATCAAAATCCAATTTTGATTACCATACACCATAAAGTAAAATTAGGTGGGAACAAGATAAAGGCCTTCATCCGGGTCATCAATCAACAAGAAACAAACAAAAACTGCAAATAGGAGTACAAAGAGACCACAAAAGATGTTGACAGTACGTTTCCGAAGATGTTTTCGAACATTAATACCTTGTGATTCAGTTTTACTTCCAGGTCTCACATTTGGAGACTCTTGAAGATCAGAATCCGCACGGACATCTTCTGTTGAATACACTGACTCTGAGCTATCATGGAACTGTTCACCATCAATAGACAAATTTCCATATGTTTCGGTCTCATCATTTGCATCTTGTGATAGGCCATTTTGGTCATACCTAGATGTGGAAATCCGTTCTAATTTGCTTGATGGACTTGTAAACCTCCTGGTTTGGTTCTCGAAGAAGTCCACATCGTTTGGTTCCTGAACAGAGCAAATTAGCTTTCTTGGAGTTGTGAAGATCTTGACATTGTCAGCGTTGATGTGAGAGCATGATCCCTGAAGCACAAAGAGCATTGTTAAATGGAGGAAACCGGAAACGTTTAACAAGAATTAGTGCCAAGTATGGGATTAAAGGGAAACTACATTTTATCTTGAATAGCAGACAAGTGTGTCAATGAACTAGCCCAAAAAAAAAGGAAGTGTGAATGAAATGATTGTTTGAGAATGCAGCAAATAGAATCATTATATTTAAATGGATAGTACGTGGAAAGTTAAGGTTAAATGTGCACTTTTTGGTTATAAGGTGTAGGTATAACCCAATTTTCTACCCAAAGATACCAATGGTTACAGCTGAGAGTACCGAAATATATTTTTTTTTTGTGCTGAAAATCGCAAACTTCGTCTATTTCCTATCTACAGTAACGTTGCCAGCAGAATCTCTTAATTAAACATTGTCGCTCTTATTTTTCGCTTTTAGTACAACAACTGACCAGGTGAAAACCCAAGTTATTTGTTTTATTTTTATGCAAGTATGTGAATTGTAACTGTGCACTGCAATACAAGTTTGCAGACAAGCACTTGTGAAAATATTTAGAGGGCTTACCTGAGGGCCGGGAGTGGTGCCTCTCACAACTCCAATTTGTGGACTTCGCTGTAAAAGTCCGATGAATTCATCTCCTCGGTCATCACTAAATTCATCATGTACCTCTGAAAATAGCCTGTCCCTTACAGATACATCCACACCACCATTCTGGTAAATCCTCCAAAGTTTCTGGTTCACACTCCTTTGGTCATAATCCGAGTCCGGAGAGGTCTGACTTCCTGACATTGGTGATTCACTTAAAGAATTATACCCAACTAATGAATTAACAGTCTGCGATTCAGGTGACGCAGTAAGTGGTGATTGATCTTCACTACCCCATAAATTTCTCATTCGACTGTTACCTCTTCTGCCAACATTAGCCCCAGTAATTGAACCCATATTACTCTCAAACTTTGAGCCTTTGTCAGTGGCTAGTCTTCTTGCTGTTTGCAGTGCTTCAAATGCAGCTCCTCTAACATAAGCCATCTGACCAGACTGACACTTTTCCATCTCCTCTATTACCAACCCAAGCTCTGAAAATATGCTTTTCGGGTCCAAACACTTCATTAACAAATTTACCATTTGAATGGCTGATAGCTTTTTCTGAGAATTACCCTCTGCAACACCAGCATCCAAAATCCGTAAACCAGAGTGAATTAACAATCTAGCATATGCTTCAACAAGTAGACTACTTTTCTGAGCCAAAGCCATGACTAAAGCCATGTGTGACTTGGTCAGGGTTGGGTTCTTCAAAGCCCCAGCAACTCTCTGACAAACTTCATTGACCATCTCATTTGAAGCAAACCGCCAGTTATCTGAGTCCACGAGAGCCTTCAAACAGAGGGCAGCTCCAGAAGATAGGCTGTCTAGGCTACCCAAAAGAGAATCTGAGAGAGGCTTACAGAGAGAGTGAATTATATGCCTCTTCTTCTCTTCTGGGGTTGTTGGTTCCATCCCATACCTAGCAATAGCTGGAACCACCTTTGAGCAAGCCTGGTGAAGTGCAAAAGATCCAGCACTTGAAGTTAAGTTCTTGATGATGGTAGCCATGATGCTATCATGTGAGGGACAATTTTCGGGCCATGGACACGAGCAAGAACTTCGTACAGTGGTATTATGTGTTCCCTGGATGATATCCCGGTTTCTTTTTTCTCAGAAATCTGTACAAGAAAATGCGGAATTGCCTTCGAATCCAATTCTTTTACATAAGAATTCAGTGCCTTCATTGCTGATTTCCTACATTCGGCATCCTTGTCCAGATTTTCTAACTCTCTCCGGAGCACTGGGCTAAGATTTCTTCCCATTGTCAATACTAATCTAAACACAACCCCAGAAAAAAGGTTATAGAGCTAACCCTAAACTTGGGTCTCTGACTTGAGCTTATGAAAATAGACCACACCCCTTCCAGAAGAAAAAAATAATGAATTATACAAAAAGTCTTCTCGCACTAGTGACGCTTTACTATGCACATATCCAAGAGCCGTAAAGTGAGGATAATCAACTTATGTTCTGTCCCCCCACCCCCCCCCCCCAAAAAAAAAAAAAAAAAAAAAAAAAAACACAACACACACAAACCAAAACTCACAAAACCCCCATATGGTAGTATACTAATTTGGTAACCCAGCCCAAGGACTAACAAGCATTCTAACTTTTTGATTCACCCATTCTTTGAAAGGAAAACTACCTTAAAGTCGGTTTTTGTGATAGTTTCATAACTTGGGCCTCCATATTTACCCTACCAAATTAAAAATCATTGAAGCTAACCAATGACTGGTTTTAAGTATTCAACAACAAAATTTTAATTTTTACTTATTATTACCTGAACCAACTTGACTTAAAGTGTTATGGAGAAAAACTTAATGTCTCTGCAACGGAATTGATTACAGCAGAACTAAGAACTCGCATGCATTCAACACTATCACTTTGTGGGTATATCATATACTGAAACATAGAACAGCGGTCTCCATGTTTTAGGGTACTAGGAACAGTTTTAGTTTCTTGGCACAGAAATCAAAATAGTTCTCTAATCTGAGACATAGTGAAATTCACACACACACACACAGAGGATTACAAACAAGAACTTAAACTTCAGTAAAACAAATGGGTATCCAAGATTATAAGAAAAAAAATCAAGCTTTGACAAAACAATAGTCATACCTTTGCGTTAATGATACCTCTCTGTGTATCGTCTTGCTGATGAGTACTGATACTGTGCAGGGGTTTGTTTTGTTATGTACAGATTCTTACACATACAGTACGATGAAAATCTAAGTGATAAAGGGTAACAAGGGGAAAAGACATGTCATTGGGTTTCTTGAATTGAAAGACCAAAAAAAAACGAAATTGAATGAGAAACTTTCTATATTTTTTTGGCCGGTTTTTGGAGTGCCGTGTTCTTCGTTTCAATGCCATGAGCTGTCCGATTAAATTACCTTATTCCTCTGTGTCTATGACATGTGTGATAGTAGGCTTCCAAAATCTTTGTCTTAAATACCACCGCCATCCCTTCCTAACGTAATGTCTTATTGCTTGAACGATTTTGCCCCTGTGCTAAAAGGAATTTTTTAACATGGTGGAATTAAGGAATTATAATAAAGGTATATCACCCTCAAGATCATTGAGATTTGTCACTTTTGCACTACTTACATTTTTTTAATCCAAATTTAAATTTGAATAAAAGAATCCCTAAATTTTTTTTTTCAATCCTATATTTAAATTCATACTAAATTAAGAGATACTTAAATTTTACTAAAATTAAAAAAAAAAAAAAAGTATTCAAATCATCAATGATCATATGTCATTTTTTTTAATAAAGATTCAATGATTATATTTTACCATCTTTTAAATTTAAATTTATTATTTTTTAAATTTGAATTTGCCCTCTTTTAAGTTCGAGTTTATCCATTGAAGCCTATTATATCAAATTAAATTTTTTATTCAAATTTAAGTAAAAATTTGAACCAATGTTGAAATCATGAACTAAGGCCATCTCCAATTTCGACTCAAATATTTATTTAAATTTGAATTAATATTTAAGTAAAAAACTTAATTTGATGTAACACACCCAATGAACAACTCGAGCCGACTCTCATCACAATTGTTTTCAATCTAAGCTTAAAGTACATACTAGCAGGCTGGATACCTTTTGTTTCTCACTCTTTTTGGGGCTCATTATCATTTGGGTTGATGACAGCAGAAGACCAACAATATCCCTTGTCTGAATGCTACCCAATCACTCTAAAGTTAAAAAAAAAAAAAAAAATTAGAGTCACCGATCGACTAATACACATCATATAAGAACTGATTATACGTATCTGGCACAGAGTTTTTTTTGTCAATAGTATACAGAGTTGAATGCTAAGTTACCAAGGCAAAAACATAGACTGCCTTCTTTCTTCAACAAGCTTCTGTGCAGGGGAAAAAAAATGAAAAAAAAACTTTCAACCATACCAACAATCACTGAAATGAAGGGTTACCATTTCAGCATCTGACACATAGGCAAATTGAATTTGCCTATGTGTCAGATGCTGAAATGGTAACCCTTCATTTCAGTGATTGTTGGTATGGTTGAAAGTTTTTTTTTCATTTTTTTTCCCCTGCACAGAAGCTTGTTGAAGAAGAGGCAGTCTATGTTTTTGCCTTGGTAACTTAGCATTCAACTCTGTATACTATTGACAAAAAAACTCTGTGCCAGATACGTATAATCAGTTCTTATATGATGTGTATTAGTCGATCGGTGACTCTAATTTTTTTTTTTTTTTTTTAACTTTTAGAGTGATTGGGTAGCATTCAGACAAGGGATATTGTTGGTCCTTCTGCTGTCATCAACCCAAATGATAATGAGCCCCAAAAGAGTGAGAAACAAAGGTATCCAGCCTGCTAGTATTGTACTTTAAGCTTAGATTGAAACAATTGTGATGAGAGTCGGCTCGAGTTTGTTCATTGGGTGTGTTACATCAAATTAAGTTTTTTACTTAAATATTAATTCAAATTTAAATAAATATTTGAGTCGAAATTGGAGATGGCCTTAGTTCATGATTTTCAACATTGGTTCAATTTTTACTTAAATTTGAATAAAAAATTTAATTTGATATAATAGGCTTCAATGGATAAACTCGAACTTAAAAGAGGGCAAATTCAAATTTAAAAATAATAAATTTAAATTTAAAAGATGGTAAAATATAATCATTGAATCTTTATTAAAAAAAAATGACATATGATCATTGATGATTTGAATACTTTTTTTTTTTTTTTAATTTTAGTAAAATTTTAAGTATCTCTTAATTTAGTATGAATTTAAATATAGGATTGAAAAAAAAATTTAGGGATTCTTTTATTCAAATTTAAATTTGGATTAAAAAAATGTAAGTAGTGCAAAAGTGACAAATCTCAATGATCTTGAGGGTGATATACCCTTTATTATTAATTCCTTAATTCCACCATGTTAAAAAATTCCTTTTTAGCACAGGGGCAAAATCGTTCAAGCAATAAGACATTACGTTAGGAAGGGATGGCGGTGGTATTTAAGACAAAGATTTTGGAAGCCTACTATCACCATGTCATAGACACAGAGGAATAAGGTAATTTAATCGGACAGCTCATGGCATTGAAACGAAGAACACGGCACTCCAAAAACCGGCCAAAAATATAGAAAGTTTCTCATTCAATTCGTTTTTTTTTGGTCTTTCAATTCAAGAAACCCAATGACATGTCTTTTCCCCTTGTTACCCTTTATCACTTAGATTTTCATCGTACTGTATGTGTAAGAATCTGTACATAACAAAACAAACCCCTGCACAGTATCAGTACTCATCAGCAAGACGATACACAGAGAGTATCATTAACGCAAAGGTATGACTATTGTTTTGTCAAAGCTTGATTTTTTTTTTCTTATAATCTTGGATACCCATTTGTTTTACTGAAGTTTTAAGTTCTTGTTTGTAATCCTCTGTGTGTGTGTGTGTGAATTTCACTATGTTCTCAGATTAGAGAACTATTTTTGATTTCTGTGCCAAGAAACTAAAACTGTTTCCTAGTACCCTAAAACATGGAGACCGCTGTTCTATGTTTCAGTATATGATATACCCACAAAGTGATAGTGTTGAATGCATGCGAGTTCTTAGTTCTGCTGTAATCAATTCCGTTGCAGAGACATTAAGTTTTTCTCCATAACACTTTAGTCAAGTTGGTTTCAGGTATAATAAGTAAAAAATTAAAATTTTGTTGTTGAATACTTAAAACCAGTCATTGGTTAGCTTCAATGATTTTTAATTTGGTAGGGTAAATATGGAGGCCCAAGTTATGAACTATCACAAAACCGACCTTTAAGGTAGTTTTCCTTTCAAAGAATGGGTGAATCAAAAGTTAGAATGCTTGTTAGTCCTTGGGCTGGGTTACCAATTAGTATACTACCATATGGGGGTTTTGTGAGTTTTGGTTGTGTGTGTGTGTGTTTTTTTTTTTTTTTTTTTTTTTTTTTTTGGGGGGGGGGGTGGGGGGACAGAACATAAGTTGATTATCCTCACTTTACGGCTCTTGGATATGTGCATAGTAAAGCGTCACTAGTGCGAGAAGACTTTTTGTATAATTCATTATTTTTTTCTTCTGGAAGGGGTGTGGTCTATTTTCATAAGCTCAAGTCAGAGACCCAAGTTTAGGGTTAGCTCTATAACCTTTTTTCTGGGGTTGTGTTTAGATTAGTATTGACAATGGAAGAAATCTTAGCCCAGTGCTCCGGAGAGAGTTAGAAAATCTGGACAAGGATGCCGAATGTAGGAAATCAGCAATGAAGGCACTGAATTCTTATGTAAAAGAATTGGATTCGAAGGCAATTCCGCATTTTCTTGTACAGATTTCTGAGAAAAAAGAAACCGGGATATCATCCAGGGAACACATATACCACTGTACGAAGTTCTTGCTCGTGTCCATGGCCCGAAAATTGTCCCTCACATTGATAGCATCATGGCTACCATCATCAAGAACTTAACTTCAAGTGCTGGATCTTTTGCACTTCACCAGGCTTGCTCAAAGGTGGTTCCAGCTATTGCTAGGTATGGGATGGAACCAACAACCCAGAAGAGAAGAAGAGGCATATAATTCACTCTCTCTGTAAGCCTCTCTCAGATTCTCTTTTGGGTAGCCTAGACAGCCTATCTTCTGGAGCTGCCCTCTGTTTGAAGGCTCTCGTGGACTCAGATAACTGCGGTTTGCTTCAAATGAGATGGTCAATGAAGTTTGTCAGAGAGTTGCTGGGGCTTTGAAGAACCCAACCCTGACCAGTCACACATGGCTTTAGTCATGGCTTTGGCTCAGAAAAGTAGTCTACTTGTTGAAGCATATGCTAGATTGTTAATTCACTCTGGTTTACGATTTTGGATGCTGGTGTTGCAGAGGGTAATTCTCAGAAAAAGCTATCAGCCATTCAAATGGTAAATTTGTTAATGAAGTGTTTGGACCCGAAAAGCATATTTTCAGAGCTTGGGTTGGTAATAGAGGAGATGGAAAAGTGTCAGTCTGGTCAGATGGCTTATGTTAGAGGAGCTGCATTTGAAGCACTGCAAACAGCAAGAAGACTAGCCACTGACAAAGGCTCAAAGTTTGAGAGTAATATGGGTTCAATTACTGGGGCTAATGTTGGCAGAAGAGGTAACAGTCGAATGAGAAATTTATGGGGTAGTGAAGATCAATCACCACTTACTGCGTCACCTGAATCGCAGACTGTTAATTCATTAGTTGGGTATAATTCTTTAAGTGAATCACCAATGTCAGGAAGTCAGACCTCTCCGGACTCGGATTATGACCAAGGAGTGTGAACCAGAAACTTTGGAGGATTTACCAGAATGGTGGTGTGGATGTATCTGTAAGGGACAGGCTATTTTCAGAGGTA
>CAUOFW020002766.1:0-44060 GCA_963454935.2 Ilex paraguariensis
TTTAATTAATTAATTAATAAGAGATACTTGCATGACTTGGAAGCTGCCAGTTCTCTTGGGATGGAAATTTTGAGCCATTGCAGCATAGCATTACCGCCAAAAATAATAGGGAGTACGTCTTTGCATTTTTTTGGGTAATGCTATGTATTACAAAAAAAAAAGCAACTTATTAAATGAGTTGACATCCTAGTTGCCATTTGTGGGACCCATGAGTTGTTGGTGAATAAGCTTTTACTGCATATTCACTTTTTCTTTTTATTTTTCTTTTTTAATTGTTTTTCACTCTTATTTATCGTAAACATTCACTCTTATTTACTGACTTCAAGCTCTTTCACCTAGCATTATTTTCAAAGCACACTCTTCCTCATTCGCAAACCAGATGAAGCAATAATCCTCCCCCATTTTCAACCTGCTGCTTCAACCCAAAAATATTAACATTAACGGAAAAGTTAAACATCAACAATGATAACCAGTCAAGGTATACTTAGACCATTAACCTCTCCAGTCATTTACTATTATTATTTTATTAGTTGCAAAATGGAATATTAATTGGGTTCTATTTGATTTATTTTTAATTTGAGTTTTGTTTTTTAATATTTAAGGTTTACTTTTGATGTTCTTCAATCTCTAGAATTTCCTTTTTAGTTTTATTTTTAATATTTGTGCTGCAATTTTTCGCCATTGACATAATATAATATTTTTGGGATATCATTTGTCCTTGTGACATATCTTTATGACAGAGGTTGTACTCTGAACTAACTAATTTCATATATTCTTCTACTATTATATGGTATATTGTAGGATATGAAATAAGAAGTATCAAGTGACTCTAGTGTTGAGTTTAATGACGGAAGTAGTTTGGATGACACAAATAAAAGAGAAAATGCAGAACAAGATATAAAGGAACCTAGGGTTGGGATGATATTTAACTCTATCAATAAGTTATAGAATTTTATACAACATATGACAAAGAGAAAGGTTTTGCCGTGTGTAAAAGAACTTCTTCAAGTGGGGAAGGTGAAGAAGTGAAGTACATGATTGTTGTTTGTTCTCGCATCATAAAGTCACAAAATCAGGTTAAGCAATCCATTTAAAATACAATCGATATTGAAAATTGATTGCAAAGCAAAGTTAAGGGTCACTCTTGAAATAACAGTCAAGATTGATTCAATCTTCATCTACTTTGATCCAATATTATGATATTCTTCTCAATTTTTTTCTCCAAAAAACATCAACTTTTTTACACGATTTTCAATGCTCTCAAATGTCAAACAATCTCATCAATCTATTACCTTTTTCTGCATTTAATTTTAAATTGCATGCGTAACTAAAAATTTAAATTATTATTTAAAATACAAATACCATAAGATTAGTTTGATATTTTATATTCTATAGTGTCTTCAAATATGGGGTTATTACTCGTTATTTTATAAAGAGAGATAGTGGGGGGATGTATTGTCCACAATTGAAGTATCTGTAATGCCTCTCATTTCTTCCAATTTTAATTACTCATAAGTATCCATATTTACATATAGTTCCTTATAATTTATTTCTTCTCACTCTCGTATCTCTCTCACTTTCCTCTTGTTTCACTCCAAAATTGAACACACGGGTAATCGTGTGCAAGGTCGCACTCTTTTTCCAATTTTAAAAAAAAAGTGTGGATAAGGAAGACTGTCCAACGATCATGCCGATAGACTCTCACCGATGAAACTACAAGGCCTCTTACTGCGTCTGGAACATCTCTCTGAACCAAAGCTAATTAGGCTAGCATAGCGGCCAATCACAAAGCCTCAATGGAGATTAAGGTCGCACTTTTACATTCCTCTTATTTCACTCCAAAATTGAACACACGGGTAATCGTGTGCAAGACCGCTACTACAACGCTATCCATATGTGGAGCTGGCTTATTTTTCATTTGACATGACTTCTGTTTTTCTCCATCAGAGAACCATTTCCCCCTTTTTTCCCTTGCTTTTCTTTTACCTGGCAGCTGTGTTGTTTTAATTAATTAATGAGAGATACCTACATGACTTGGGAGCTGTGAGTTCACTTGGGATGGAAATTTTGGGCTACTTCAGCATAGCATTACTGCCAAAAATAATAGGGAGTACATCTTTTGCATTTTTTTAGCATTACCAAAAAGAAAAAGTAACTTATTAAATGAGTTGACATCCTAGTTTTCACTTGTGGGACCCATGAATTGTTGGTGAATAAGCTTTTACTGCACATTTGCTTTTTCTTTTTCTTTTTCCTTTTTTTTAATTATTTTTCACTCTTATTTACCGTAAACATTCACTTTTATTTACAACCTTCAAGCTCTTTCACCTATCGTTATTTTCAAAGCATACTCCTCATTCGCAAACTAGATGAAACAATATTCATCCCCCATTTTCAAACCTGTTGCTTCAACCCAAAAATATTAACATCAACGGAAAAGTTAAACATCAACAATGATAACCTGCCAAGGTACATTTAGACCATTAACCTCTCCAGTCATTTATTATTATTATTTTATTAGTAGCAAAATAGAATATTGATTGGGTTCTATTTGATTTATTTTTAATTTGAGTTTTTTTTTTAATATTTAAGCCTTACTTTTGATGTTCTTCAATCTCTAGAATTTCCTTTTTTAGTTTTATTTTTAATACTTGTGTTGCAATTTTTCAGCATTGACATAATATAATATTTTTGGGGTATCATTTTTCCTTGTGACATATCTTTATGACAAAGATTATACTTTTTATACTAAACTGATTTCATATGTTCTTCTACTATTATATGGTATATTGTAGAATATGGAAGAAGTATCAAGTGACTCTAGTGTTAAGTTTAATGAAGGAAGTAATTTGGATGACACAAACAAAAAAGAAAATGCAAAACAACATATAGAGGAGCCTACCCAATGGGCTTTTGGTCTAATGATACTCCTTATTTTATAAAAGCTTTGTCTTCTTGAGATCAAGGGTTCAAGTCACCCTTCCCCTTCCCTCTCCCAAAAAAAAAAAAAGCTATAGAGGAGCCTAGGGTTAGAATGATATTTAACTCCATCAATGAGTTATTAGAATTTTATACAAGATATGACAAAGAGAAAGGTTTTGCCATGTGTAAAAGAACCTCTTCAAGAGGGGAAGATGGAGAAGTGAAGTACATGACGGTTGCTTGTTCTTGCATCGAAAAGTAACAAATCAGGTTAAGCAATCCGTTTAAAATACAATCGATATTGAAAATTGATTACAAAGCAAAGTTAAGGGCCACTCTTGAAATAAATGGAAAGTGGCGAATGACTTCCACTAAACTTGACCATAAACATGCATTGAGTTCGGGCAAAACTCGATCTTTCAAATGCAACAGACTACTTAAGTCGTTTGTGAAAAGACGATTGGAAATGAATGATAGAGTCGGTATAGAATAAATAAGAATTTCAATTCATATATGGTAGAGGCAGAGGGATATTTGTTATTTTTAGAGAAGGATTATAGAAATTATATTGACAAAGTCTGACGTTTACGTTTCGGGGAAGGAGATGCCACTAAAATCGATAGTTATTTTTTGAAAATGCAAGCTCACAATTCTAACTTTTTCAACATGATGGATTTAGATGAAATTGGTCGGATAAGAAATGTATTTTGGGTAGAAGCAAGGAGTAGGGCAACATTCAAGGAGTTTGACGATGTCGTTACATTTGATACAACATATTTTGCAAACAAATTTGACATGCCATTTACACCATTTGTAGGAGTAAATCATCATGGACAATCGACTTTACTAGGGTGTGGACTAATTTTGAGTGAAGACTCATAGACATTTACATGGTTATTTCAATCTTGCCTTACATGCATGTTTGGATGTCCTCTCAATGCAATAATTATAGATCAAGACAACATAATGAAAAATGAAATAGGGATTGTTTTTCCTAATGCATGACATCGATTGTGCTTGTGGCATATTATGAAGAAGTTGTCAGAAAAATTAAAAGTGTACAACCAACATGAATCAGTGAAATGTCCCCCTTCCCCCCCAAAAAAAAAAATCAATGAAATTCTCATTGCAAAATGTGGTATATGATTCTCTAACTAGAGAAGAATTTGAAGAAAGCTGGTGTAAGTTCAATGTGAAATATAATCTTGAAAGTAATAATTGATTACTTCGGTTGTATGAGGACAAAGGTTGTTGGGTACTCACATTTGTGAAAGATATTTTTTGGGCATGAATGTCAACAACACAGCGAAGTGAAAGCATGAATGCATTTTTCGATGGGTACATTAATTCTAAAACAACCTTGAAATAATTTGTGGAGTAGTATGAGAATGCATTACTAAGTAAAGTGGAAAAGGAGAATCAAGAAGAGTTCAGTTCTTACAACTCATGGCTCCCACGTATAATTTGCTATGAAGTGGAGAAAAAGTTTCAAAATGCTTGTATGATAGCAAAATTTAAGAAGTTCCAACAAGAATTAACAGAGATGATATACTGTGATTTGTCTTCATGTAATTTTCAAAGTTTTGGTTTCTTGGAGTATGAAGTAAGTGACTCTGTACCTTTTGGAGAAGGATATCGTAATGCAACTTTCAAAGTTTCGTTAATTGAGGACACCAATGAAGTAAATTATAGTTGTCAATTGTTTCAATTTAGAAGGATATTGCGCAGGCATGCAATTACGGTGCTTTTTCATAAAAAGATTTATAGTATATCGAACAAGTATATCTTAAAAGATGGGAAAAAACTATCAAAAGGAAGCACACCAAAGTCCGTACCAATTATATGCCAACTTGTCTGCTACACTTGAATCATGTCGTTTTATAAAATGTGCAATGCCTTCTTTGAAGTTGTTGATTTGGCTATGAACGCTAAAGATAGGTGTGATAAGGTGATGGCGCGGATTTGTGATTTAAAAGAGGAGCTTAAAAAAGATGATGTTGCATGTGTAAGAAATCAACCCAGCCTCATTGATAATTTTAACAATTCAAGCCCATGTGGGAATGATCTTGGGGTTGTTCCCTTCTTTTCCAAAGATAGTAATTAGTTTGAGCTGGTATAAAAGATTTGATTGAATGAACGTCATCTTTGTTGTTTTCAAACAAATCCAATGTTAGGCCAAGCGTTGCCAGCCGGTAATAGCCGAAGGCAAAAAAAAGGGGAGATAGGGAAGAGGAGATTAAGGATAGTCACTCCACTCCATAGATAGTGCACACGGATTCTTCTTTCATTTTTAATTCCTTCCGGATCGAAAACGCAGGCTGCTAATGGGGCTAGTTGTGCCTATTCTCCCTCTTCTTTTGTTTCGTTTTACAACCGGAATAAGGAACATTAGAATTCACCCTACCAGTTGACGAAAAAATGGAATTTGAGAGGAAGACCAACTAACGGATCAAAAAGATTTGTATGGAATGTCCTACTCCTGCCTGAGCTTTCAGATCAACCAATCCCCTATTTCAGTGGCATCTATGTTAGGTAGGCCCGGGGATCACTAATTATTCGAATGAGCCCATCACTCTGGCCTAACATTTGTTGGTTGATTCGGGCTTTTGTAAGATTTTGAGGAGTTTGGAAATGATCTTGGTGTTCTCGGAATACAACAAAATTCCATACATATGGGTGGATGAAGTTGTGATATAAATCAGTCACCCATGCGGCCAAACATAAGTGGCCAACCGATGATCAATGAGATGAATCCATTTCAACAGTCGAATATGCTACAAGGATAAAGTTTTCACCCCTTCATTTCTAATAATGCACAAAAGTGGATGTATGCACTATCTGTAACGTTCTGTTTTTGGGACACGTTACTTGATTAAATTAATCGACCATAATACCACAAATCATAAATATATCTCCAAATGTACATGGATCAAAGCTCTAATTACCTTGATAAAAAAAATTCTCTCCATAATTTACAAATGTATCTATTCAAATTATTTAATTGCCTCAATTATAATCACAATTTTGATCTCCCAAATACCAATAAAATTTAAAAATTATATTAAGATTCGTCCATCTTCAATTCATCAAATATCAACTCTGGTCATTCCCTCCTAGATCATCCTAAAAAAATATTAAAGGTGGAGAAGTATATCGTATGACAATAAACAATGTGCTCAACAATAAACAAAAAATACGAATGATCATATACCAAATAACTTAGATGATAAGGATCATGGATAACAAAATCAATAATCGCATTCGACAGGTCACATAGCTCACCAGCTATCAAACATAAACTCATACTCGGTTCTTCTTGGTGACATGACAAGCCATACTTAGACATATAAATACATACGCATACTAACCAATTACATGCTGCAGAGCTGTAATCACAATTGCACCCCGCAGAGCCATAATCTTATTTTATCAATTATGCCCCAAGCCCACTTTGTACATGTACTAATCAATCCCAAAGTATTTAGTCCAAAATATAGGTCAACCTATAAAATTGACAGAATTTCGTATTAATCATAATAATCAATAGGAATACAAATTTCAAATAATCAAATAACATTCTTCGCAAAGAAATGTAAAAGACATGAGCATATTGTATATTACCTTGTACCTTAAAATAATCAATGAACCTAATAGATGTGAAATTCAAAGTACCATTGACAAAATACTCAAATTTGATAGCGAACTAAAATAAAATTATTTCTCAATTTTTAACCGTAAAATCTCATAAGTTTTTGTATTTCTTCCTCTATGTCTCTCTCTTTCTTCCTTTGTTATTCCCATGGTTTGCTCACTGGTAGAGGCAGCTATTTATAGCCAACACATGAAGGCTTTATTTGGCCTACAAGGCCATTACGTAAGTTGACTTACATTAGCATGGTGAAGTAAGTGGACACTTGTCCAATTTATGTGGTTATTATTTTTTTGTATATATACAAAAAACACTTGTCACTTGAACACCACGCCATCCCCACCCATTTGACACTTGTATAGTGTATATACTATATATGTATCTCATATATAACACATATATTATCCAACCATTTGGATACTATAATATTTTTATTTTAATATGAAATATGATATATATTATAATCATTCAACTCGTTTTCACGTAAAAAATTTATATTTAAGGTTCATTTGTTCATTTGAAATTTCTAAAAATGATCATTGATTATATAAAATTATAATTAACGACTTAAATAACATGTTAGTGATTAATTTTAATAAGGGTTGTCACACTATCAACCAATCGAGTGTATAATGCAAGTAATTAATGAAACAATTAATAATAAGAGACAAAAATTGAACGGTTAGGTTTGTGTGACCTAACCACTGAAAGTGGTGACGGTGATCGAAGAACTTTATTAATGAGAGAATAAAGTAATAGATGAAATAGAGCAGGAACATGATCAAGGTGTGGTGAAAAGAGCAGGAACAAGCTCAAGATGTGGTGAGAGGGAGAACAAGATTACGCTTAAGGTGAGATGTCTGTGATCTCTATGTGAGATATAGCTCTGTCTATGTGTAAGAGATTTATAATTTATAGGCACATAGTCTCAACTGAGGAGGTGACGTGAAGGTCAAACTACTAATTTATTGGAGAAGATAACTACAATTGAAGATGAACACTATTTTGGAGTAATAGCTATTGGGATGATTGCTGTCCCACATGCTTTGACTCTTGCTAGACTTTTGCGCTTTGAATTGAATTGAGACCATAAGCCAAGTTTGATCTGTCTTTTGATGATTTGAGTTCAACCCATGAATTGGGCCTAGGCCTGATCTAAATTTAAACTCGTCAATTTCATCCAAATATGTTGGGACATGAATTTAACTTGTATCCAACATTTTATCGAGGTAACAATTTTGAAGTACGCATTTGATTAATTAGTTCATTCTAAAGCATTAGTTCCATCTCTTACAATTTTTCTTTGCATCAATAACATTTTTTGGCAGGTTCATCATCAACCAATTTGACGGAGCATGCATATGGAACTTTTGCATCCCACTATTTCCACCAGAACTCATGGAATGCATCAGGAGACTGAAACTTAAAGCCAAGGATCACAAACTGATAATTTTGGAAGTTGATTCAAAATGCCTATCTTTCTTAAGTGTTTTTCTATAGATTTGCCTACTGTTTGGGATAGTTGTAAAAGCTTCTAATTGGTCAACTGAATGCTTAATTGAATGGATTTCATGGTAAAATGTAATTTGAAGTGATGCATTTCGTATGTTGTTTTGTTTAAGATGGTGCTCATAATCACATACCTAGAATACCGTTAAATTTGACATTGGATTGCTCAAGTAATCAAAAAATTTTACCAAATTAAAAATAAAAAAAAACCCCGTTGAAAAAATATATTATTTTAACATTTATCAAAAAAAATTTAATTTTAATATCCCACTTGATAGGCCTGAGCCATGTTTTTCGTAACTGTAACTCTTAATTTCAAATCAATAAGATCGGACCAGTTTAACTTTGAATCGAAATCCAAAACGTTTCGATTCGTTTTGTTACTTAGACCATATAAGGAAGGAAACCGCGTCAAAACTACTAAATCGGCTGGATTTTACAAAAGTTGTAAATCGACTGAGTTCCGAAAGGCAGTTTTTTACCAAAACCGTAAACCGGACAAGTTTTGAAAGTTGGATAGTTGAAATTCAATTTCCCATTTTTTTGCCCAAAATCCATTTGATCGTCGTCGCCTCTCCACTTCTTAGGCCTTCTTCTCCAGGCGCAAAGACGAAGAAAATGTTGTGGATCTGCACACCTGCTGACAGGTTTGGTCCAGTCGATCTCTCTCTGCTCCTCCTTTTCACGCTACCGTGTGGTGACTAGTCTCGTCCATCAGCAAACCTTAGCTTGGAGTAACTCTTTCTCCTTCTTCTCCAATCTCTCTCTGGTCCACGTGCAAATCTTGGTTCTCCGCCTAAGTGCTATGCAACTCTCTCTCTCTCTCTCTCACACACACACACAACTGCTTAAACCACTTTCTGTAAGTTCTGTCCAGCCCAAGTTTTGGTCTTTGTGATTGTTGTAGTTAATCAAAGTAAATTCAAGATTTCTGTACTTATTTTTTTTTTGAACAAGTACTTAATTTTGTTAAGTTTATGGTAAATTATATGCATTGGGACATGTTTTATATTTTTTTTTTACCTAAATTATTATAGTTATATATTTTTTATATTTTTTTAATTATACAACCGATTCAACCAGTTAATCTATCAATTGAACCAATGAACCATTGACTTGATCCTTCTATAGATTTAATGTCTGGTCCGATTCTTATAACACCGAAAATTAAAATAGATTAATTTTACTGGTCAAGACCTAATTTTATCACTTTCTATTGAATCTCTATTGTCTCGAGAAAGTACTTTGGTTATTCAAGTGTCTGAACTTTAGTACCATTTCACTAAAATTTTAAATATTTTAACTACCGTATACATTGAGGTTAGTGGTTGATATAATCGTCACCGTCTTCAATACTAAACCTTAAGATTGGCGGTTTTTTTTTTTTTTTAACAAAAAAAAAACTATTACATTACAGATTCAGCATTTACATCTTCCAGAAGTAGAGGAAGGAAAAAACTGCTTTACAATGCACTCGAGGTGCAGCAGAGTTATGATTGCTTTCAGGTAACAATTGTAATTATTCTTTGTAAACAACTTTCACTATCTGAATACATAAAACTAAAATACATTGCTGCTTCCACAGCCATTTCTGCTTGTGCAATTGAAAATTCTTAATGCAACCTGCAACCCATGGACATTCAGTTCCGTCAAAATTCGGACAACTGGTATGAACTTGACAAGGGAAAAATGATGAGAGAAACAGAGAGAGAAGAAAATCATATGCACAAAGATGGTAAAATTCAATTCCAAATATGAAATGGGCTTCCAAGAGATTTCTATATATGTGCCAACAAGAGAGCCATTGAAGGATCATCTTGGACCGGACAATTCATCAGGGCTGAGATTGGAAGTTGAATCGGCAATGATCCAGTCAGTATTTGGGTGGTGGGTGTGGTTAACCTCTTCCCGGAACACCTCCTCCTTCTCCCACTCTTCCCACCTCTCCGCCAAGCCATCACCTTCAAGCATCCTAACCACGTCTGACATCTTGGGGCGTTGCATTGGGGAAGTCTGTGTGCAGAGCAAAGCTACCTGTATTAGCTGCTCCACCTCTTCATCAACATAATTACCTTGAAGATCGGCGTCAACCAATGTTACCAACTTCTTTTTCTTCAGAAGTCCCGTTACCTGAAATTTTAACAACAATTAAAGTATCCATAGAGATCGATAGAGGTCCACATGAAGCAATGGATCTTCGGGTTAGAAAAGCCATCTCGCAATTATCATTGCAGTGAACAATGTCTTTGGATACAAACGATTGTAACTTTTGTTTGTGTGATAGGGCAGGGCGACATTCCACACGTAAACATCCAGAAAAAGGACTTATTTTGATTCATGAACAATAATTTTTTTTTTTTGTTGAAAAGTTCTCCTATATTCACCTGCTTTCCATTAGCGATATTCAATCAAGTTCACAGGAGAGCCAACTCAATATTGAAACATAAAAAGAGTCAACTAATATGCTAAAGATAACAAACATATGGGAGGATGAGAAATGCTTACCCAATCAAGCAACATGACATCATCATCATTGGCAAGTCGAGCAAGGTCGAAAGCCCTCTGCCCAGTGATGAGTTCAAGAAGCGTAAACCCATATCCAAAAACATCAGTTTTCTCTGAATACTCTCCGGTGGAGAGGTACTCAGGAGCTATATGCCCAATTGAGTTACGTACAGCAGTGGTGACATGAGTATCCTTGTAGTCCACGAGTTTGGCCAACCCAAAGTCTCCAACAACTGCTTCAAACTCCTCATCTAACAATATGTTTGCAGCTTTGACATCACCGTGAATTATCTTCGGGTCACAATGATCATGCAAATAAGCAAGGCCCCTTGCAGCTCCCAGTGCAATTCGCTTCCTTATTGGCCAAACAAGTGGTGGCTGTGATTCACCTCGCTCTGCAAAAATTGTCAATTAGCTCGTGAGAATGCCATTGTAGGTGTTAAGCACAGTTTGGGACAGGTCCTAAATTTTGGGTTTCAAACTTTTCAACATTTTTCCTAATTTTTTGCCAATCAGAGTTTTAGACTTTCAGATACCGGACAACCTGAATAATTAAAAAATTAATAAGATAAAACAGGTCAAGAGGCCAGCAACCTTTTACCTCTTAAACATGATGCAACACTTCCATTAACCATGAACGGATAAACAAGCACCCGTTCTGTCGGTGTCATGCAAAAACCACGTAAACGAAGTAGATTTCGATGCAAAGCCATGCTGGCCATTTCTACTTCTGTTTGGAACTCCAACTCCCCACCTTGAGTACGCTCCTCTTTTTGTCTTTTTATAGCCACCAGAGAACCATCAGCCAAGCGACCTTTGTAGACCTTACCAAATCCACCTCTACCAATAATATTTTTGTTGCTAAAATTATCTGATGCAACTTGTAGTTCACGCAAAGAGAACCTCTTGAGCTGTCCTAGATGAACTTCCGGATCCTCTTCAGCTGTAAAGAGAAGTAAATGAGTGAGCATGCATTACACAGAACACAATTTAAGGCTACCTCCAAATAGAATCACTAACCAGGAACATCGAAGAAATGATCCTCAGGTTTCCTTCGTCGCCACAAAGCAAGAGCCATTGCAGGGGCAGCAAACAGCAGAGCAGAACCAGCAGCAACTCCTCCAGCAATAGCCCTAGTGGCACTATTGCCCACTAGAATAAAAGTTGAGAATAACCAACACGTTGATTAGTTTTTGCATTCCAATTATCAAAAAATATTTACAGTAAGTTGATTACTTTTGTTTTCCAATTATCAATGAATTTTTTCTCTGGAAGCAACCCCAATGACTATGACGCAGCAGTGATTTCAACAGTATAAAATCCTTGTCTAGTCAGAATAAAAACCAGATTGTGATTGTAAACCAGCACTACAGTCCATAATTAACCAGCACTGAAGTCGAAATTTATTCAATCAAACTATGATCTCTTTCATTCTCAGAACAAACTGTTCAAAATGGAGGTCATATTATTTTTTAGAAATAAAAATGTTATTGATCATGCATGGTAGACAAATGATAAAAGCAAAAAATCAACCAATGCTGACCAAGGACTCAGATGCAAAAGCAATTTTGTTCTATGGCTCTCTTGTTGCAGTTGCTTTTAAAAACACAGACTGGCTAAGTTCACTAAGAAATTTAAATGATAAAATGTTATAAGAACTGATGAATAAAAAGTGAGCCAAGTCATCCACAACAAACTGTATCATGCTATGCACAGCAAAACTTTGGAGTCAAAGAAATAGGAGGAGTTAAAAATGCTGGAGAAACATAGTGCAACCTAGTAATTTCTACAAGTTGGGCATACTGAAAATAGTAGGGGAGGAGAGAGGCAGGCTTATCAGAGACAGCCTAGTCTCTTTGAAATTCAAATCCTCAAACCAGAATCAGCAGCTGGTGCAAGCCAGGAGCTTGCGTGAAGATGTTCTCATTTGATCAAGGACATGATGCAACAGTAATAAGGAAACTGTACAATTTAGAAGATAGTTTACAGCATTCTTAACCACATGATTGTGATTAACAGAGCGGTAAAGGGTACTCCCATTAGAGCGCCTCTTATATATTTGTTTTTCTCTATGTTGATTACAGGAGAACCCTGTACTATGTGGAGGTGTGAATTGTATACCTCCGTACATCAAGCTGTAACCAATTATTCACCCTAATGAAGTTCATTTACTGTCCAGAAAAATCGTAAAAGGATTTTAAACAAACCTGAAGGAGAAGATGATCGTGGTGGAGAAACGGAAGGTGGTGGCGAAACTGGGGCTTCCAATTATTAGAAAAACTATAAGATGGGAACTTGAAAGTCAGCATAAAATCATGATGGGTAGCCCAATTCTACCATGGAAAAAATATATAACTTGAAACAAACCTTATAGGAGTGAAAAGTTGAAAGGAGCCATTGACTGGAGTTGGTCCTGTCAAATGGTTGGTTGACAGATCACTGCATTCCACATGGCAATACAGTATAATGTCATACTCTTTCCACATTATAAACCCCAAAAAAATTGACCCACAAGAAAAAAAAAAGCCTTTATTCGTGACAAAATAAGGCATAAACTTCCTACTTACAGAACTTGATGAAGTGTAGTCACAGTAGTTAGAGACATAGGAATGTTTCCTGACAACTTAAGGATAACTTCCAGATGCAACTTCCATCCTGGCTTTTTTATGGAGTGTTTGTTGTTTTGTGCGGGGGGAGGATGATAGAGATAAATACAGACAACAAAAATGTGTTCGTAAATAAATATACGTATCATATACAGAGAGATGGAGAGAGAGAGAGAGAGAGAGAGAGAGAGAGAGAGAACTTTACTAAAAAACCACTTTACAGCTTCATAAGACCCTAAAAACCAAATAAAAACAACCTAGAAACCATTATTCCGAAAAGATAAATGATACAATATTATTCCAAAAACCTCTAGAACCGAAAAAGGCAGTAATATTGTTCAAAGACACTTCCTATATCAATCAACTAATTATCTTCTATCCGGTCTTGCGTCAATTTGGTGCACCAACCCCCGCACTAGTTGAAGAACTCTACTACAGCTTTACAGTTTTTACAGCTGTGAATCCATTCACATAAGAAGTCAACAAAATTTCTTGACCTAAAAGCATCTTTACATGTTCCTTAATTCATGAAATATAGATGTCCAATGGAAAAGACACTAAACTCAACTCACTGTTTTACTATTGTTTTTTTTTTTTATCAAAGATCATATTTTCTATTAAATCGTAGGGTATGATATCTTGTTTTACTATTTCAATTCAATGTTAATTTCGGTCTATCTCTACCTTGCATTACCTATAGTATGTTTTCTATGATATCACTAGTGCAATACTAGGTTTTCTATAAACATGTCCAAATAATCTAAGTTGATTCGATCTTAATTTATCTCCAATTGGTGCTACATCTATGTTTTCATGAATACACTCATTATATCCATCTTCACATCACCATTTTTGCAACACTTAATTTGGGCGTGTTGTTTCTTAATTGCATGACAATCCGTACCATCAAGCACTGCGGGTCTAATGAATGTTTTGTAAAACTTAGCTTTCAACCTAAGTGGTATCCTCCAATCACAAAATTGCACCAGGTGCATTCCTCCACAATAGTCCATCTTACTTTAATTCTCTAATTAACATTGCCTCGAATCTCCCCCTTCCTCATTATGGATAATTAACCCCAAGTACCAAAAATATTTGCCAATGGAAAGGAAATATGAACAAATATATGTAACTGTGAGATTTCAACTATAATTTCACTTGAATGTTGGTATGCACATAAATGAAAACTGCATAAAGATGTCAGAGAATTACACAGAGATAAATAAAGAAACAAGGACAAATGAAATCTAAGAAAGGAGGGAAGACTTTGAAAAGAGAAAACAGAACAAAATAAAACACAAGAGATACCAAAAACCACAAGAAAAAAGGAGGGAGAGAGAGTGTTTTCCTTAGTTTTCTTCATGCATTAATCATCTGAAAGGATAATCCAATTTTGTATCAATAAAGCCAGTCTATAGATAAATGAAAAACTGCTAAATCACAACCCACCCTCGAGGTAATTTTAATTAAGAAAACTTACAATAAGGGTTGTAATAATATATACAAACCGATCTGCAGGATCTTGCATCAACTACTGTGCGTCAAATCTCTTTGAAACTACAGTTCAGTCATCCTTCACACCATTTTTTTAAGAATAAAAAATTGGGAACTTGTGGGGAGTGTGCAAGGTCACAAAAAGTAGACTGCTTTCTTTTATTTATTTGGAGTAATTAACAAACAGAATCAAAAAGTACAAAATATTTCAAGATTAGGTAAAATTAAATGATAAAAACTTTTGTCACGTTTAGCACACTAATAGTTTCTCCCATACTGGTTTGCCTAGGTATACCATGAAATTTCCAATATCCGTTCCTGTGTACTTCATTTCTGCTCATACTAGTACATCCAATTAAGCTTCCATACAAATTGCTCAATATTGGAGACTTGGTGAACTCATTGTTTCTTCCATTGTCGTTGGTGTTGATTGGGAGACTTATTTTATCATAAACTAGTGGATCTCACCATTTCCCTGTAAGAAGCAAGCTGATGCTTCTTTTAAACCTACTAAAGTTGGGTGCCAAGAATAAACAATTGACGACGGCCACCCAATTTTTTTGAATCTTACAGTTTTTCAATGAATGTATTTCAAATCATTCATTTGCTTCTGAAATAACAAAACCAGAAGCACTTCTTCTAGCTGGCCATAAGCAAAACAAGAAGTATTATTTTACAAGACAATGGGACTCCACCAATCTTCATCATAGAACATCAAAAGGCACCATGTGGCCACCTACTTTTGAAATTGATAACTTTTGGTTTTCTACTACATCAAGCTTATGAAAGAAAGAATTTAACCGGACTCTTTTGTAATGACCCAAAATACACATTTAAAGGTTGGAGTTATAGCCTAGTTTATTAGAGTTTTGCCCTTTTTATCTTTTTTCTAACTTTTTACCCTTATTGTACTTTTCTTGTTTGACTATATATACGGGGACTTTACACTTAAGTTTGTAATAAGCCAAGCCCAAGGGCCCTAACTCCAAGAGATCCAGCGAATCTAGCTCAGTATAGTCAACTAGGTCAAGCTCATCAACTCAAGAAGCTAAGGGAGCAAACAAGGTTATCCAAAACCTTATCCTCGCCGCCTTGGAGATGGTCAACACCCTACCTACTTAGTATAAAGCAGGACCGAGATGAGAGTCTGAGGAAATACCTCACTCTTTTTAATGAGAAGGTACTCCAAGTTGATGAGCTTGACAATAAAGTGACAATGATCGCCTTCTTGGGAGACCTCCGGTCATCAAACTTCCTCTTCTCAGTAATGAAGCGACCACCAAAGAACATGTCAGAACTATTGACAAAAGCTCAAAAATATATGAATGCTGAAGAAATTAACAGGTTCAGGCGAGGTGAATCATCTCATGGATCACCAAAAGCTTGACCTGCTTCTGCACTATTCTCAAACAAGCAGCCTATTTTTAACTTAGCGGCTCTCTCGTGGATCGCCAAAAAAATTTGGTCTCCGCACTATTCTCAAACAGGCAGTTTATTTCCAATTTAGCGGCTTTCTTGCGGGTCGCCAAAAAAGCTTGGCCTCCACACTATTCTCAAATAGGCAGTCTATCTTCAGCTTAGCGGCTCTCTCGTTGATCTACAAAAAAGTTTGACCTCTGCACTGTTCTCAAACAGACAGTCTATTTCTAACATAACGGTTCTCTCGCAAGTTGCCAAAAAAGTTTAGCCTCCGCACTGTTCTCAAACAGGCAGCTTATCTTCAGCTTAGCAACTCTCTCGCAGGTCTCCAAAAAAACTTGACATCTGCACTGTTCTCAAACAGGCAGCCTATCTTCAGCTTAGCGGCTCTCTCGCGGGTCTCCAAAAAAGCTTTACCTCTGCACTGTTCTCAAATAGGCAGCCTACATCTCCAGCTTAGTGGCTCTTTCACGGGTCGTCAAAAGATTGGTCTCTGCACTTTTCTCAAACAGGTAACCTATATCTCTAGCTTAGCAGATCTCTCGCAGGTTGTCAAATGCTTGGCCTCTGCACTATTCTCAAACAGGTAGCCTGTACCTCAAGCTTAAAGACTTTCTCATGGGTCACCAAAAGCTCAGTTTCAAATGGTGCAGCTCTCTCACGAGCAATTTTCAAACTCTACCTCTGTTCTCACGCAAGCAGTCTGCCTCTCTCTCTAGGTAATCATGTTAGATATTTTAATGTTTGGAATAATATTATTTTTTTCATCTCTAGCCAGGCTCTCCCAAGGCAGTCTCAAGCTCATCCAAGGCACCCAACACCTCCCAGACACCTAGCACAAGCGCCTAGCACCCAACACAGGCGCCCAGCTCTACTCCGTAGGCGCCCAACACCTCCCAAGCATCCAACACCTCCTAAGCGCCCAAATGAGGCAGCCCAACACCTTGAAAGATGCCTAAC
The DNA here is from genome assembly GCA_963454935.2 of Ilex paraguariensis. NCBI lineage: Eukaryota > Viridiplantae > Streptophyta > Magnoliopsida > Aquifoliales > Aquifoliaceae > Ilex > Ilex paraguariensis. The sequence continues at coordinate 17,065 of CAUOFW020002766.1, forward strand.
CCCCTCTGTTTGTCCAAAAAAGGCCGCCCAAAACCTGGAAAGGTGTCTGACACCCTATTCTCGTCCAAATGACGCATCCTAACACCTTTATAGGTGTCTGACCACCTTTGCTCGCCCAAATGGAGCAACCTAACACCTGGAAAGGTGTCTGACCCTCTCTGTTCACTTAAACGGGGCAGCCCAGTGCCGTCTAACCCTCTAAAGTTGCATAAAACAGCGCCTATGGCATTTAGATCAGCCCCTGAAGTGGCGCCCAGATCAGTGCCTACAACATCTTCAGTGCCCAGGTGGTCTAGTCCAACACCTTTAGCACCCAGACAACCCCCTGCACGCCAATCAGAGCGACACAGCTTGCCAGAGCTGCCTAGCGTGCTCAATGGGGCGCCCAACCCTTTACCATGCTCACCCCAACTGTGCGCCCAAGGGAGCTCACCCCAGCTATGCGCCCAACGATACCCAAACTCCTCAAATCAACACCAAAAGGGGCGCCCAAAGCCTCTTACTCGCCCAAGACAGCCCCAGGCTCGACTAAGGCACCCAAGGCAGCCCCCAGGCTCATCCAAGACGCCCAAGGCTCGCCCAGAAGCTGCTGCTCGCCCAAGGCGCCTACTCGCTATTTTGACCGAAAATTTTGCTCTGTAATTCCAAATAGGGGCATATTATATATCAAATCGAAGCTCTCGGCGAGCCCTACAAGACCCAAAGCTAAAGGCTGTGAACGATATTGTAAAAAGTCCAAAAAGGGCTTGAAAGCATATGTTTTGGCCTCCCAAAGTTTTTTCAATTGTGTCGGTCACCCAAAAATTCGAACTTAATCGAATGCCCTCCTTTCCAAGTTCAATTGGACACAAGGCATTGGGGGGCAAATGATGAGCCAATCCCAAGGGTCCAACTCATGTTACAAGTCCAAGGGCCCCAACTCTAAGAGATCCAACAAATCTAGCTCAGTATGATCAACCCGGTCAAGCTCATCAACTCAAGGAGCTAAGGGAGCAAATAAGGTCATCCAAAGCCTTATCCTCGCCTTCTTGTTTAAGGGTATAAATTAAAATTTTTAATTTTTAAAAATATAAATTAAAATTTGAACAATCTTTCGAAGTGCAATCGGTGATTAACCCCTAACAATATTAGGGCTTTTGTCTCTAACATTACCTAGTCATTCTTACAAACAAGCATCACCAAAAGTGGTCATAGGAAAAGACAGTCTTTTAATCAACTGGGGCTGGTGAGCGAGTCAATTCTGGCAAAGTATAAGACTTTAATTTCATGGATTTGACTATAGTATCCAAAAAAAAAAAATTGGTATCATACCAATTTTTTGGGTCAGTGTATAACAAAAAATTTATCAATTTTGTGTGTGATTTGTCATTTTTCAGGGTGTTTTTATGATTGTTATGATAATTACTTTTATTATCTTTTTAATGCCTCAATATTTATAAAAATACCTACAAATATATAATAAATATTGGTACGATATCAAAATTTATTTATTTTTTTGGTACCATAGACAACCCCTAATTTCTTATATTCCTCTATTTCGGGTTCTATTGTGGCTTATTTCAAGTTTTTCTTCACTACGTGTTCTTTGTTGTCTACTATTTGTGCATTATATAAAATTTATAAGGGAAAATTTTAGTCGCACTCACTTCTAATTTATCATATCTTCAAGATACCCCTTCTATTTTTTGAATTTTCACTGATATTTTTAATTAGATTAAAGGTGTTAATTAGAATGTAATTTTACTAAATTACCTATGATATATTTTAGTAAAAACTTCTTCTACACCCTCTCTAGATAGATATATTTTCAATAAGACTCATTTATTTTCTAATTTTTTTTACGTATTAAAATTAGGACTGATTAAAATTCGATTTAAGCTAATTAAAATTTATTTTTTATGTATTAAAATTTGAGTAGATTAAAAATTATATTTTTTTATTTATTAAAATTTTAGCAGATTAAAATTTTATTCAAGGCTCAAATCAAATTTTAATTAACTCATATTAAATTTTAATCGGCCCGAATTTGATACATAAAAAATATAAATTTTAATCGATTCATATTTGAATCAACTTGAATCGAATTTTAATAAATAAAAAATATAAATTTTAATCTATTCGAAGATAATTTTAATCGAGAGTAACAGTTCAAGTAAAGCTCAAATTGGCACGAATTTTAACACGTAAAAAAAGACTTTTAATAGGCTCTAATTTTAATACTTAAAAAAATAAAATTTAATCAATTCGAATTGAATTTTTATGTAAAAAAAAATTAATCAACTCGAATTTTGATATGTAAAAAAAATAAATTTTAATCGAATCAAATTTTATGTAGAAAAATTGTTTGGGGTTTATGTAGGAGCAATTTTGGTATTTTAAATAATTTTTTTTTTATAAATAGTGATTTAATGGCAAGAGGTGTTAGTGATATTTAAATATAAACTAGAAGAGGTATCAATGATATTTTTGATAATAGAGAGAGTGTCCTTAAAGATATGGTAAACTAAAAGGGGTGTAGATGACATTTTTTCAATCTATAATTATTATTTCTTTGTTGTAATTGTGATCTACCATTTTATATCCAAAAAACACAAATTCTTTGGGTAAATTATAAGGTTAATTACAACAAAATTTCTTGAAATTAGGATCAATTGTACATTGCCCTCTCAACAATTATAGATTTTGTTTAGGCTTTTTTTTTTTCGTTTAGTTGAATGACTCAGAATGAATCTTCCTATTAAATACTCAACTTATAAAAATACAACAACGGTCAAGATTGATTCAATCGTCATTTACTTTTATATAATATTATAAAATTCATCTTACTTTTTTTTTTCTTCAAAAAATATCAACTTTTTTGCACGATCCTCAATGCTCCCCTTTCGTTAGAATATGGATTAGGTAGATTCGAAAAACTACAATAAAATTGCACAAACACGACTCAAAATGACAATCACGACATGAGGATGGTGACGCTTAATTTTGATCTCATTTTTATTCACTTAAATTTTAAATTTTTCTAGTCTCATCAGCATCGTATCATTTAGTTTATGTTTATGTTCATATCATGTTGCTTTTACCTTATTATTCAAGAAAATTGCAGGCATGGAGTGAGACAAAGAAGAAATCCATGGTCAGATGGGGCTGAATATATCACTCAGTGTCCCATTAGGCCAGGGAAGAGGTACACCTACAAGTTCCATTTGACTACAGAAGAAGGAACAATATGGTGGCATGCACACAGTGGGTGGGCAAGAGCAACTGTTCATGGAATGATCATTGTTTATCCAATCCATGGAGCTCATTATCCCTTTCCCAAACCATACTCCGAGGTTCCAATCATTCTAGGTACTTTGATTAGCAACATGAATGTTATGCATGTTAATTTTAAATACAACCCGTAATCCGATACTAAATCGACACTTAGTTAATAGATTTATATTTATCTTCACCAATTTTTTATGGGTGGACTGCTGAATCCGTCAAATAAATAAGATTCATAGAAGTTCAAATGTAATGATTACACATGTGCAATTTTGAAACCTTCTACAACTGTATTAATCAATTTGATTATCTTACCCATAAATTTCAAACTCGTCGATTACTGGAAATTTATGGGTAGTTAATTTGATACTTAATTTGCAAGAATTTCAGTTGCGTTTTTTTTTACCAATTCTACATGGCCTATGTTCATTCGCTGTAGGAGAATGGTGGAAGAAAGATGTCATGGAAATACCAGGAAATGCAAATAAAACAGGAGGAGAACCCTTACTTTCTGATGCCTACACCATCAATGGGCAGCCGGGAGATCTCTATCCATGCTCCAAACAAGGTACTTATGTCTTAAACTTGCGTTATTAGCAAGATATGTGTTTCTTCACGGAGTTACAAAGGCGGACACGATAACAAGATTGCTCCATTATAACATGATTAGCAGAGCACCATGTCTTCCTCTCTCTCTCTTTTTTTTTTTTTTTTGCATAAATACTGTTTTTAATCAGTAACACTACTTCCTTATTGATGGGACATTTTCGAAATACTCCAAGATGAAAACACGTGTCCTCGGTGTCACTGATCCTTGTTTATCGAGATCACGTACCCATCGGGGTCACAAGTCCCCTATACCCCGAGGTACTTATCATGGGATCGAGTGGTATCCAGTACGTTTTTATGTACCGACACGTACCCTTGGTCTGATATGGTACATCGGTCGCTAGGCTCTCCCCTCTCGGATTCAAGATGTATCTCTTCCTCGGTTCCGAGATGTACCTCTTCCTCGGTTCTGAGATGTACCTCTTCCTCGGTACTGAGATGTACCCCCCTCTCATCTATGATGAAGTTCTCTGCTCCAGCAGAAATTATTGATGCACTGGTCACTAGCCTAGACTAGGCTAGGTTCGCTATCATGACCTCGTCTTACACAATTGATGTCAGAAGGCACAGGAAGGCAGGGGCCACAGCCAATGAGGAATGGACGCGTGGCATATTGTGTCACATCAGAGACAGAAAGACCGCGTGACCTTGCTGACACGCGACTTGGGAAAACAAGCATTTAATTACACAATTCCCTTGATGAGACTGCATTCAATGTGGTAAGGCTCAGAAATGAAAGGCAATAAATGTCTCTAAGGCTGGACATTTATTGCATCCTTCCCGAGAGGAGCTCATTGAACCGTCGGCAGGCCGATGACACAGACTTGATTGTTCGGGGTCCCGAGCAGTTAAGAGAGAAGACATTCCTCATAGGAATCAGTGCGCACGTTGCCTGTATCTAATGATCACCTACTGACCACACTGACAACAATCATGAGTATTTGAGGTATAAATACTCCTCACTAAAGGCAAGAACGAGGGGTGAAACTTTTGCTACAAAATATACTCAGTATTTTCTTCTTCCTCTCTCTCTCAAAAACTGACTTGATAGTCGGAGGAGATACACCGGAAAACACTCTGGCGCCCTTCTAACTTGTTCTTCTTTGTTCCAGGAACCTTTCTTCAGCCTTACTGGATCGTTCCTTTGATTCGCGAGGGTCTTCCATTACCGTTCCAGGTTACCACCGGATCTCACAGGCTGTTCCAAGCAGCGTGGTCGACAACTCAACTGACTCACTCGAGTTCACCAAGGGAGAGATCTGTTCTCGTTTTTATATTGTGCAAGATCTAGCACGCACACTTATATTTAAACTTACATACATAAGCCCATATTTTTAACCCAAAGTGCAACAACTCATGAGTTTACAATTTAGTATAAAAATAGTAATATCCTTTCTCTTTTAAAATGTTTTAGTATTTTTCGTCCTAAAAATCTAATACAAATCTCCTTAATGCATAACGAAAGAGAGAAAAAAAATGGATTTATTTTAGAGACAAAAAATAGAACTATAGCCTACGTCATAGTAAGAGAACTTGTATTCCACATTAAATAATTAGTATCAGGTTGGTTTATATACTTTGGGGGTCATTTTAGCGATTGCCAATTGATTTTGGAGATGATCTAACATGATATCAAAACAGAGTCAACTCTCTTGCTTATTTGAATTTTTTGGTATGAATTATTGTTTGTTTGTGGGTTAACCCCACGTTTGAGTCAAAGTCTCACGTAGGGATGGCAATGAACTGGATAAAAATGGGTATTTGTCCAAACCCGTCTCATTTGGACTGGGGATAGACCATACGTATTGGATGGTAGACATATATAAGGATACTTATATAAACTCGTACAGAGATGAAAAAGGGAATAGGGATGAAAAATATACCTGTTAATGGGTTGAATCGGAGACGGACAGATTTTTTTAAGTAGGTACGGAAATGAAGACTATACCCTCCACCCCCGCTTCGGTATACCGCCATCCCTAATCTCATATGAGAGATGTGGTTAAAAGAGCTTGTATCTTACATTAAATAATTAAGACCATTAAAGTTAGTTTATATACTTGACGGATCACATCACCCATTACCGATTGATTTTTGGAGTAGATGAACCAACATTGTCCGCTTTATCTACAGAAAGAATCCTAAACTTTATCCTTTCCCATTCTTACAGACACATTCAAAATAACAGTGGAGCAAGGAAAGACCTATCTCCTTCGGATAGTTAGTGCAGTCATGGATGAAAATCTCTTCTTCTCCATTGCCAAACACAAATTAATCCTACTAGGAACATATGGATGCTACACAAAACCCTTCAAAACAGATCACATAATGATCACACCAGGCCAGTCCATGGATGTCCTCCTACAAGCAAACCAACCTCCTAGCCTCTACTACATGGCTGCTAGATCATATTCCAGTACCTTTGGGGCTCATTTTGACACCACAACCACCACAGCAATCGTGCAATATCGACAATCATACGACCCGACCCCATTGCCTTTTTTCCCTCGTCTCCCTCCTTTTAATGCCACACGAAGGTCAACTGAGTTCACGAGACAATTAAGGAGCCTTGCAACTGAAGAACACCCTTCCAAAGTCCATTAACTGTGGAAAAACATCTGTTTTTCACTGTTTCTGTGAATTTACTAAAATGTAGTACTCAAAAACCATGCAATGGTCCCTTTGGTAAAAGGTTCTCAGCTAGTATTAATAACATCAGCTTTGTGATACCACTATCTATTGATGTGCTAAGAGCTTACTATTATGGAATTCATGATGTTTTCAAGGAGGATTTTCCGATAAACCCACCTCGGAAATTCGATTACACCGGAAAAAAACTACCTGAAAATCTTCTGGTGCCGGAGTTTGGTACTAGGGTAGTGGTTTTGGAGTACAATGCTGGTGTTGAGTTGATTTTGCAAGGGACTAATGTGCTAGCAAGTGACAACCATCCCATTCATTTGCATGGATATAGCTTCTATGTTGTTGGTTGGGGCTTTGGGAATTTTGACCCTATAAAGGACCCTTTAAGGTATAATCTTGTTGATCCCCCTGAAGAAACTACTGTTGGAATTCCCAACAATGGATGGGTGGCCTTAAGATTTAGGGCAGATAATCCAGGTAAGTTTTTTTGAATCATAATTTAGTTTTGTTCTCTCTCTCTCTCTCTCTCTCTCTCTCTCTATATATATATATATATATATATATATACATTCCCCTACATTTTTTCTTAATTTTTTCAATTATACTTCAGGGCAAGGGTATTGGAGTGAGAAGGATCAAAATTTCGTTTCGTTTTCACCCAAAACAAAAACTTTTTAGTGGAGTAATTGAAATACGACGTTGATTGAATATTGAAATTTTTATGATTTGGAGTATTTTGAGATATTTCAAAATGATTTAACACATGTTTTAAAATGTTCGAATATAAAAATTTTAAGTTCTTCTTGAAACATTTTTCGAACGTTTTGATTTTCAAATTGATTGAAATTATACATCAAAATAAAATTTTGATACTTGAGACATATATATAATTAGGTTCCTTACGGTACATGATGAATGATTTAGTTTATAGATAAACCGAGAAAACGTGTATGGGAGGAGATTTAGACCGAATTTCCAAACGTATATGATGTGACATTATTGCAATTATGCAGGTGTGTGGTTGATGCATTGCCATCTAGAGCGACACCAGAGCTGGGGGATGGGTATGGTGTTCATAGTTAAAGATGGTGCAACTCCTCGGACTAAAATGGTCCGGCCACCGTCCGATTTACCGGAATGTTGAGATTTAGTAAAATATCTCATATTATATCAAATTCGGTAATGATATGATGTGTCTTAACCTAGTATTTTGCTTGGTTTGGAGGAATTAATGTAACAATATCAAGCTATCAAATTAATAATTAAATTTTCTCGTATCTAGTAGATTAGATATATGATCATTTTGTCATGAAAAATAAAGGCATTTTTGTAGCTAAAAACAAAAACAATATTCGTTTTATTAAGGTATGAGAGTAGTCAAGTTTAAATCAGGTCATAAAATCTGTTTTTTTTTTTTGTAAATTAATGAAATAACTTTAAATTTTTGTGGGCCATGGGCCTTCTCTACATGTCATTTTGGGCCTTCTAGCCCATCTATTGAGGTGGGCCAACAATGCAGCCAAAGTTCGACTGCTGGGCTAATAGACCGTCACTAGCCCCTCCAGATGATGGGCGAATATCTGAACGATGACCCGATTGAAGCTTGGCCATCGGGCTGGGCCATGTACAAGGTGATTTTGCTAAGAATTACCGTCCTCTTGCTGACCTTCGCAATAATTTTTTTAAGTTCAATGGTTAACAGTATCTGGATCAACTTATATGCACTTCAATTAATCTCCTCCCTAATCCAATCAATAAGATTTGACTTCGGAACAAAAGAGGTACCATAAGTTTATTATTTTTGTTGGCTAAGATATAAGTTTCGAGGGTCTAAATACAACAAAAAAAGTTTAAAATTGATCACAAAATACTAGAACCGATCCTAAAAAAATACAATTTTATAGGGTCATGTTATAATTTTTGATATTCAAGTAATAATCTTTTGGGGGTTAAGTTATAATTTATTGGGTGTGTATGCACCAATCATTTTATTATTTTACATTTTCAACACTATCATTTTATTAATTTACATTTTCAACATCCTATCATTTTATTATTATACATTTTCAACACCCTATCAATAATGGCAACTTCACCTAAAACCACTAGCCTGCCTTCTTCATATATATATTTTGATAAGCTTTTTAAGAATCTCCAACGGTTGCTTGCCCACTTAAAATTGATACTATTACATACATTTTGTACCGAGTGTTTTTGTTAATTATTACTCAAGTTTATTTATAATTTAAAATATTTATTAAAAAAATATATATATTAAAGTGGCAAAGTTTTACTTTTCACTAAATGCTGAAGTTATCGATGAATATAGTGTTTAAATTTTTTATAATGTACAAATTAATCATCAAATATTTTAAACTAGATCTATCAAGCCCCAACTCTCCACAACCCACCACCACTTTCACCATCATCACCACTCACCAACCACTACCATTATCATCTCAAAATCAGCAGTGTCACATTGCTTCCATCATTGTCGCTATTATCTCCACCTACTGTTGCCACCAACACCATCACCCAACCACAATCGCCACTACCACAACTCGAGAACCATTGTCATCCCCAAAACTCCACCTCCACTAGCATCAGTATGGCCATAATCCGACCACCATTACCCTACCATCATTTGCCACAACCCTTCTAGTACCCTATCATTACCATCACCCCATACCACCCCACCACCATTACCACCAACGTCATTTTGCCACTTCCCCCACAACTACCCGGGTGGTCACAGAGACAGTGGTAGGGTTGTGGTGGCGATAGTAGGGTGGTAATGGTTGTGGCAATGTTTGTATTGGGGTGGTATTGGGATGGGATAGAGGTAGTGGTGTGGAAGGACAAAATTGGAGAATAATAATATTCAACATTCAACTCCTTATATTAATCTAAATATTTCATTAAAACCAATGATTCAAATTTTAATACATACCAAACAATTGTAGAATAAAACTTTAACATTCAACTCTTAAAATTTATGATTCACTTTTCAATATTTGATTTTGAACTTTATGATCAAATACCACCTTAAATGGCCTCAACTATCAGCCAATTATTAGAGATATGATAGTATTAAAAGAAATTCATCAATATGTAGGTAAAAATATGAAAAGATCTAAAGAGACATCAAGAAATTCATAATATGAATGAGAAATTAAGCACAAACGAATTAACGCGGTTCGGTCTATAAGACCTATATCCACAGACCCATTGCTCTATGAGTTACATCGATATATTATTCTTCAATTATTTATTGTGTGAGACTCAATCTTATTTATATTGTGAGAATTACATATGATAAATATACGTATCGATCACGCAAGTCTAATAATTATCTTTTTTTTTCTTTTTTATTTTTTAATGGAGGGGAAACTTGAACCTTTAACCTCAAGAAAACAAAGTTTTCACAAGACAATGAGTACTATTGGATAAAAAGCCCATTAATTAATCATTATCGATATTTATCTAAACAACCTAAATATTAATGGTCTCTTTGAATTTTATTGCATTTCTATCTAAGCATTGATGAATTTTTTTTATCATATCATATCTCTAATACCAACTAAAACACCACTTTGGGTCAACTAAGTAAAGCTCAGAGACTTTCAAATTAATTCATAAGGTCCAAATATTCCATTACTTAAATAATATGATTCCTAATTCATGCAAAGCTGTAGGATCAGACCCTTTTTGGTTAAGAATGAAAAAACCTATGCAGAGGAATCAATTTGACAGGCCAACCACCAAATTTCTGAGAACAATTTTAGAATTTTTGGAGTAAATGCATATATAACATGGTGCAGCTAATAACTCATGGAACTATTCCATAAGTTTCAGCTAGATTTGCAATTAATTGTAAGGATGTTATTATTGTACGGAGGGAGTCTGCTCTTTTGTTTTTAGTTCCCTCTCTTGACAGTGTAACTCCAATTTCTGATTAATAGAATTGTAACGCCCCAAAAACCACCTTGGACGACATTACAATTTAAAATCATTCACCTCATGAGAGCAACTAAATAAATGCACCAATAAAGAAACTTTCATTCATCAAAAGTAGCAATTATCATATCATTTCCAAAAGAATATAATATCGACTGTGATAATTACATCCCCAAAAGAATTACATTCAAATTTGCAGCGGAATAACAAAAGTTTAGTCTTTACATAACATCAAAAGAAATCCCCTAGTCTAGCATCTAGGAGGGATATAACCCTAGACATCCACCTCGGGATCCACGAGTCCGTCTAGTGGAGCTTCCCAATGTGTTGGCTCCTCAACCCCGAGCTCTTCCTCTAGGCCACAATCTGAAAATATAGTTTGTAGGGGGCGAGCAATAAGTTCTGTAGCAACATTCCTCCCACACTCAAACAAGGTTTAGAAAATAGGTAAAAACAATTCGGTCTTATTTCGTAAATAATATATATCAATTTTGAATTCTCCTAGGACATCACAATATGTATTGTTTTCCATGTAAATACGATGCTCACTTGGTGCCTTTTCATTGATTTCTGAGAAGCTCTCTTTGTCCCTCGCAATGTGTCTAGTTGCACCAGAGTCAATCCACCATTGTTCTTTTGAATCTTCAAGTAGCATCACTTCAAAAATAGTCATATAACTGCCTCATTTTGCTTGCCCTTTTGCTTGTTCAAACATTTGCTTTGAAATGCCCTTTTTATCCACAAGCGAAACACGTCCATTTGCTTTTGTTGTTGAACTTTTTGAATTTGAACCATTGTTTTCCATTTTTCTTCCATTTCCTTTGTTTCTTGTGTTGCACTTCCGGTTTTGATACAGATGCCTCAACGATCAACAATTTTCCACTATCATTATCTTTTCTTTTTCTATTCTTTCATTCCTCCTCAAGTGCCAATATGGTTGGTAATGTGATCATAGTTAAATCTTTTCCTCCATAGGTCAAAGAAGTAACCACATGATTCCATGAATTTGGTAGGTCATTAAGAATAGTGGTCACTTGCATCTTTTCAGTAAATGGATGTCCAGCAGTTAATCAATCATTTGTAAGTAATTCCATTTGAGGTACATAATCCATCACTTTATTGCCCTCGGACATATGCATCCCATTAAACTTATCTAATAGCAATCGTATATGCATATCAGATACAAGACCTTACTTAGTCTCGAGTGCATCCATAATTTTCTTAGCAGTTTTAAAATCGTCATAAAGGGGAATTAAATCATCTTGCATGCTAAATAGAATTGAGGCTTGGGCTAGATCATTATCTTCCTCCAACCAATTTATTTGTTTAGAATATGTAACATTTTATTTGGGCTTTGTTGTATTGACTATGTAATAGGTTTTCTCATGTGTGAGCATGTAAGTGATTTATGCTTCCACATACGATAATTTATACCGTTCAATTTTTCTACCTTAAAAATATCTCCACCTCCTTTACTAGCCATGAGAAAATTTAATAATACTACCAACTGCTATAATTGTGAGGAATGTTTAATGTAACACGGTATACTAGTAACAAAAATAATACTAAATACCACCACTACTTTATTTGAAAGTAAAAAAAAATTGAAAATATTACTTATCTCTCTAGAAAATCGACTAGAGTAATATTGATTCAAATATCCATGTCGATAAGCCTTCTTGTTGTATGGAGAAATATACATTTCTTTTGGCTTGAAAAAAATAATCTGATTCCCAAAATTATTAAAGAATTGCATAGCAGAACCTCCCCTTACAAATTATCTAGAGATCATTAAAAGTCGTGACCCTTTAATTTTGTGATTAGAATTTATCTCTAAAATGACTAAATCTGGAATTATGAAATTAACGCACTTGTTGAAAGGATGATGCTAATAACAAGGTATCCGAGGTTTTAATAATGGCTTCTTTGACACAGGAACGTTTTGAACCGAAGACTGACTTTCTTCAAAATTACCAAAAACTTGATTCTCAAACTATAATTTGATAGCGCTCGTAAAATAGAGTCCGTCGGTTTTTGAATGGACTAAATCGAAGTCCAATTGAAAAAGATATGGCCTTTCAAAATGTACTAAATTGGTTTGAACATGTTCAAAATTAAACCGATTTAGAAAAGGGTCCAAACGAACTGGGGTGGGATGGTCCAGCGGCTGGACTTCAATTAAATCAGGAGGTTGCAAGCAAAGCGCTGGATTGGGCTTGGACAAAACTTGGGCCTTAATTAAAAAATCAAGTGAAAATTAAAAGTTAATCCTCCTAAATGTACTTATTTGGAGATAAGTTCTGTAAGGAAACTTATAAGGGATTAAGTCCATGTTTAAAATTATATGTAATGATTTAAGTTCATTTTTTTTTTTAATCTCAAAAATATCATTCCTTGAAAGGAAGTTAATCTTTTTTCTCTCATATCTATCTATATCCATATATAGGTTAAAAGTTTGATTAACATTAAAATTTTTCCTCTTATATATATATATATATATATATATATAGTAACATAAAAAATAGTAACATTCAAATACAAAAAAAAATTACAATGAATTTAAATAGTAAAATTCAAATTTATGTTATTATTTTTTTTATTATGTTACTGTTCATGTTACTGTTTTTGTTGAGTATGTTACTATTATTTTTAAATATGTTACTATTTTTGTTGAGCATGTTATTACTATTATTTTCCTAAATATTAATATTCAATGTTACTAATTTTTTTTTTAATATTACTATTTTTTGTATTTGAATGGTACTATTTTTTGCGTTTGAATTAGAGAGAAATAATTATTGTTAAGTATGTTACTATTTTTGTTGAACATATTACTGTTGTTATTTTTTAAAAATATTAATATTGAATGTTTCAATTTTTTTTTATGTTTAAATGTTACTATTTTTTGTGTTTAAATGTATTATTTTTTGTGTTCAAATGATAATTTTTTTTTGTATTTAAATGTTACTATTTTTTATTTTTAATATTAATATATATATATATATATATATAGATAAGAGAGAAGGAAAATTTTAATATTAATCGAATTCTTAACCTATATATAGATATAGATAGATATGAGAGAGAAAAGATTTTAATATTAGTCAAACTCCTAAGGTTTAGGAGTTTTTAATTTTTAATTTTATTTTATTTCTAAAGGAAATGGATAGTATGGTAAAATTGATAAAAAATGGACTTCATAACAAATAAATTTTCTTAACGGACTTAAGTTCAAATAAGTCCATACAGGAGGACCGGCCTCTAAATTTCCCTTAAATCAAAGAAGATTTCTTGGGCATGAACTAAGCCAGTATATATTTCTTTACAACAAAATGATGTAGCCTTTTCTAAATGGCTACAACTCTTTTTCGATGAACCCACTGGCCGGCGAAAAAAAATTCCGACAACTTACAAAATCCGTCGAAGAGCTTTTTCTCTTTAATCCTTGGGTTTTTCACTCAAAATCTTACCAGAATGATCCTTGCGCAATCCTATTCAACTAAATTTCAACCAATATCGAAGATATTGAAATTTTGAACTGTGCAATTTTTTTGGAAAACCAATATTCATTATTAATGTCAATGCTCTGATACCACTGACCGTTGATTATGTGCACGCAAAGAGAAAACAAATATGGCGACTTGACAATTTGATCGGAAGTTTTATGAGAACTTTTTTTAGATAATGTCTTCTATGAACAAATATGTATTTATAGACTTCCAATGGTTATCAATGCAACCATTCAAATAGGAGACACACCTTTGACAAAGATTGTGTCTATTGCCGATCCAAACCACCACCAACAGTTGTAGTCGTTACTTATTGTAACCGTCGTCAACTGCTACCTCACCTACTCGTACACGGGAAAACACCACTGGTTAATGTCTATAAGTTCGCCGACTTATAATTTGAACTTCATTGTCCCTCTTTCTTATACATCCCAAAAAATTTTTGAATCCCAATTTGCACCTTAAAAAATACAAATCTATATCAATGCACACCTGAAGCTATAAGCCGTCAGTTTGCTGTCTAAAATTAAATGGATTATACTTAGACCCTCTCATACTTGTCACTTAATCACCAAGATCCCTCACATTTTGAAATATTACACCTACATCACCTAAGAATCTAAAGATGACTAAAAATATTCCCCCAATTGGGCATTCAAATAATTCTATTCAAGTGATATATTATATTGTATATAAATAACATTATATAAATACCTACATAATATTAGTCATCCAAATGATAAGCTTAATTTTGAACTTTAGAGTATAACGGATCCCCAAAATAAATGGTAGTATGAAAATTATTATTTTTTATTAAGATAAATTATATATTTTTATCGGTTATATTAATAGATATTAACGATAAGGGGTTATGTGCTGCACGTGTACAAATGTTAGGAGGTATAGGAGTAATATTCTAAATATGAGGGGTCCAAATGATTAAGTGACAAAATTGAGAGGGTCTAGGTGTAACTTACCCATCTAGTTTTAGACTGTATACCCGCAGTTAGCTTCATATGCACATTTATACAAATTTATATCTTTGAAAGTACAAATTAAGATTTTTTATTTTTAAAGGTGCAAATTAAGATTCAAGATATCTTTAGGAGTGTAATTTGTGATTAACCAAAAAAAAAAAAATCCTTAGTTTACAAAACAATATGATAAAAGGTAATGTGGTCTATAATGATATATGTAACTTTTTTAAATGAAAGATTCACCAAACTTGGAAACAAATTTTCAACAAATACTAAAGTTGTTCAAAATAACTTTAATGGCAAATTAAAAGTCAAAAATAATTTATGTTACATTATAAATCTGGAAAAAGCAAAGTCCATTTTGAACTTGTCAACAAATCATTTCACATTTGTAACATCTTATTTAAGCACCGACACGAGGTTAGTGGTTAATTTAATGGTCATTGTCTTTGGTGTTGTAATTCAAGATTGCAGATTCGAAACTCATCATCTCATTCTCTTATAATAATACCTGACCAAAAAAAAAAAAAAACACCGACGTGGCATTTTTCTACCAAATGGAGGGTTTATGGTTTATTGAAGAAATACCTATTTTATATTAACCTCATTTTATCAAAGAAGTGTGTAAAAAAATTCATAATTTGGAGCTTAATCAAATATAAAGCCCTTAGAAAAAAGAAATAAGGAAATTCAAACCTTAAAGTTTCACAGTCTAGCATTATTGCATTACCTTTTGCTATCTTTTTTTTTTCTGTTAATCTTTTGTTAAATGAAATTTTTATATTAAAATGACGTGACACACTCACTTTTTCTAATTCCCAATCAAAAAAATTAATATCATCCAGATATTTATACCTGATGAGCCCAGATTCAGATTAAATTTGGATCCAGTTTATGTGTTGAGCTCAAACCATCAAGAGACATACCAAACTTTACTAATGGCTTCAATACAGTCCAAAACTCAGGAGTTCAGGAAGAGTTAACGCATGTAAGACATCAATCATTGAGATATCCATGACTCTAAAATAGTGCATATTCCCAATTGTAGTTTTCCTCCCCAATAAATTAGTATCTTGACCCTCATGTCACCGCCTCAATTTGGGGTCTACGCTTATAAATTGTAAACTCCTTACACATGGGGACAGATCTCACACACCTCACCTTGAGCATACTCTTGCTCCCTCTTTCTCTCCTACCATTACCTTATACTCTCTTATTAATAGACTTTTTCGACCACCTTTGTCGTTTTCAATTGTTTGGTCACCAGACTCAACCACCCAATCTTTATCTCTTATTATTAATTGCTTCATTAATTATTTTACACCATGCACTCGACTAATTTGATTGTACATAAATTTATTTTTATGCATCAACAATAACCAAATTAACATCACATAGAAGTTTTGAGTTACATACTCTACATACATTGAGCTTTGACTATCTTCACACTGAACGACTCTGCTTGAACTTTATACCTTTTAATATATTTTTTCAAAATATGAGTGGAGATTAACTGGACTAAGCCTGGAAAGGCTCCCCTCCATTTTCTAAATAATTGGATGATTTTTCAATTCTCTTTGAACGGGTAAAGATTTATCCACATCAGCTATTGACCATTAATTTACCTTTTTGTGTGAAAGATGTTGCTTTGCATAAGGTCTAATTTAATTTGGTATGTGAGCGAGAAAGTACTACGATTGGACAATTGAGATATCAAATAAAAAAATTCAAACTTATTTTACATAAAAAAAAGATTTGCTCATGTGGAAACATTTTTATCATTTAAAGAAAATTTATAGGATTCTCCAATAGCCCAATTATTTAAGAATTTGAAGAGAGTCAAACCTGAGTCAGCACCGCTTAAATATATGATCGATGATTTATTAAGGTAATTAGGGGTAGGTCATGTCCGAAGACATGATGTAATGTCAAAATGTGGCAATTTGTTAACGATATAAAATTAGAGTATTTGAATTTTTTTTAAGTGGCATGTTTTTGTTTTTTACTTAAAAAAAAAAAGGTGGAAACAAGGAAGAGCGTTCAGCGACCATTCCGTTAGACCATCACCGGTGGGATCATAAGACTCCTAATCGCGCCTGAAATACCTCTCTAAATTAGACCTAACTAGACTAGCATAACGGTCAACTTCAGAGTTTTAATGGAGACTCCAGGACTCGAACTCTCAATCTCCAGGTGAAGAGTAAGACTGGTATCACCACTACACCACCCTACTTGGTGGTCACATATTTAATAAATGAGTAGATCCGATATGACATGATTAATATTCATGTCTAAAGAGTTATGTCATATGTTTAATAAACGAATCGGGTATGACTTGAATATTTTTGACACAAACTCACTTCACCCGACACAATTAACAGACTTAATACACAGTATTATGAGAACATATAGTTGTAGGTGGTTATATATTTATCCCCGAAAAAATCTTTGAAGTACCAAATTTAACCTTAAAAAGTGATAACAACTACCCAAAAAGTGGCCAGTAAATCTAAAAAATAAATGCACCCCAAAAATTAAGTTAATTCTATCAAAAAGATAATGTAAATGCTCAAAAAAATAAGTGATATAATACCAAATTTTTTTTTTTATTTTTATTTTTATTTTTTAACCAGAGAACACACACAAACAAACTCTCTCTAAGAGAGAACTTCCAAACAAAAAAGTTGACATAGAAACTGGGAAAAAAGAAAAATATGTTTTTACAGGTCATTGGCCTACAAGATTGAGTTCTTTCAATATCATATGGAAGGTTCTACGATTGAAGAGTAGAATTACAACTCAATCAAATAGAATTAAAGATGTTTGGATTATTTGGAATCGATAATAATATTTAAAATTAATTACAAAAAAAGTTAGTACAACTCGATGCCAAAAGTTATAATTAATTGAAAAATGGTAAATTTGGATACTTCTTCCTTCCAAACCGGTCTAAACTACGAATTCTTTCACACATTGAGAAAAATATTGTGTGTTCATCAGAGACCACGTGATACTGTTTTGCGCTGTATATTACCAATAAAAAATTATAAATGACTAATGAATGTTTGTTACTAATTACCTTGGGTAAATGTCATTATCACCTCCTAGATGTGAGTCATATTTCACTAACGTCCCCTCTGATTTTTGAGATATTATTGTATACCCTTGTCAATTTTTGTTAATTAACAAAATTAATAGAGAACATGATTTTACATAATTACCTTTACTAAAACTCCTATTTTACAAGAGCGTTTTTTGAATTTACTCTTATATTTTTATTTTCTTTTAAGTTTTATCCCATGTTATGACCTGACCTAACTATGGTCACAATTTTTTATATTTTTTTACTGAAGGAGTTTAAATGTCAATTTCACATATTACCATCATTAACATAATTGCATTAAATTAATATAAAGCTGATATATAATTTCTTTAAATTAACATTAAATTGAGCTTTAACTTTGTTTGTTTAATGTTCAATTTTATCTAATTAATATTTAATTTTATTAAATTAATATGAAATTAATATTCAATTTCATCAAATTAACCATTACTTTGATCAAATTAACATTCACTTCATTCAATTAATATACAATTTTGTTAAATTAGTACTAAATTAATATTCAATTTCATAAAATTAATATCAAATTAACATTCTAATAATATTAAATTTGATTTAATTAACACCAAATTAACTATCAATTTCATCAATTTAACATTCACTTTTTATCAATTCAATAATAAATTTCATCAAATTAATAAAAAATTTTATCAAATTAACGTGAAATTGATCTTAAATTTTATAATATTACCATTTTATTTTATTAAATTAACATTCAATCTCATCAAATTGATATTCAATTTTATAAAATTAGCATAAAATTAATATTCAATTTCATCAAATTAATCCCAAATTTATATTTAATTTTATCAATTTAACATTTAATTTATCAAATTAACATCATTTTCATCAAATCAATAAGAAATGGTCATTTAATTTTATAAAATTAACATAAATCGATGCTGCCTACTGTTTTAATCTTGTTTTAACGACCAAGGGTAAACTTTGTAATTAATAAGAGAATAAGTCTTACATAACCAACTTTTTTATTTGTCAGTAATGACATAGGCAGCAGGGGTGGTTTATGAAATGCATATAGAAAGTTAGAAACCACATGGATGGACAGTGATATTTCAAAAATTAAAAAAAAATGTCAGTAAAATATGATTTAAATTCAAATGATGTCAGTGATATTTACTTTTTTTTTTTAAAAATAAATAAATAATTATGTGGCAAAATTTCATTGGGTGTAAGCACCAAATGAAACTCTTGGAGTCTAGCTAGTTGTGTGGCAAAATGTCATTTGAGGTTGGCACCAAATGACATTGTCACCTAATGCTTTATAAGCATCCAATTTTTTTCCCTAGTAATGCTATTTAAAATTGAGTAATATTATTTGGATCTAAAAATCTAACATAATTTGTTGACATAATGATGTGACTTCAAAGAACTATTGGATCAACACCAAATTTTAATGTTTAATGAGCTCCACAGTCAATTCAAAAGTTATAGTGAATTAGGTCAGCAAACTCTTTAAATTTAATTTATTAACATAATCTATCATAACCATTTGACCATTTGAATTGTTTGCAGGTCACAATAAATATTGAGACTCATTGTTCATTTAATAATTATGAATAATCATTAAATTAATAAATTAAGTCAAATTTTTCAGTTCAAATATCATCGCTCTTACTCTTAAGTTTTAGTCAACAAAAATAATATTATTTAAACCTAATTTGTTAACCTAATGATGTAACTTTAGTGCAATCATTTGATCAATACTAAATTTTAATGTTTTATGAGACTTACAATTAATTTAAAAGTCATTATAAATTAGGTTAACAAATTAAATTAATAATTAACTCCCAATATTATTGCTCAATCAATAAAATAAGTTTAGTCTAATGATATTTTTTACTATGTAAAAACTGTCTTTCTGATTTAAAAAAATAAAATAAGTCTAGGTCTAGGTAGTCTTACTTATTTTTTCCACACACCTTCTATAAAACCAAACCAACCAGAGATTGTAGTATTACACAGATTCTCTCACTCAGACACACGCCACATTCACATCTGTAAAGGTCGCTTATTTTCTTCTGCTGGGAGGCCACACATAACAATGGCCTCTCAGAACAGATCACCATTGTTCTGCATCCAAATTCTCTGCTCAATCTTTCACCTTCTATTCTTCAAAACTCACCAAGTTTTCGCTCAAACCTCTCCTGTTTTCGCCTGTGATGCCGATAGTAATCCCGGGTTGGCGAATTTTACGTTCTGCGATCCGTCGTCGGACGTGAACACTAGAGTGGATGATCTGGTGAAGAGGCTGACATTGCAGGAGAAAATTGGGTTCTTGGTGAGTGGTGCAGGGGAAGTGAGTAGGCTTGGAATTCCAAAGTATGAGTGGTGGTCTGAGGCTTTACATGGAGTCTCTTACGACGGTCTAGGGACTCATTTCTCCGGTGTCGTTCCGGGAGCTACTAGCTTCCCTCAGGTTATTCTCGCGGCGGCTTCTTTCAATGTTACTCTGTTTGAAGCCATCGGAAAGGTAATCACTAATCAGCTTCGTTGCCCCATTTTCATTCATCTCTCTCTCTCTGTGTGGTTTGAATTGGCTAATGGGTTAGATGGTATCATTTTGATGATTGTTTCTGAAGTAAATTACACGTGACCTTAAAACTATAAAATTTGTGTTAATTAAGTTTTTAATTTTTTTTTGTGTCAATTAAACCCATAAAATCTCTAATTATGTCAATTGGGCTTTTTTGTCTACCCCATTAGAGTGTGTCACTCACGTGACTATACAACACAAAAAAACAAAATGACTCAATTGTCACAATTAGATAGTGTAGTGGCTCAATTTACACAATAAAAAAAAAAGTTCAAGAGTTTAATTGACATAAAAGTCATAATTTTAGTGACATATGTGTAATTTATTCAAATCATTTGTGTCACCATCCCTGATTTCTGTTAGATATTGAGGCCCCTGATTTCTGAGGGTTCAATTGATACAATTACAAAAAGGTTCAATTGATACAATTAAAGAGTCTAAGACCTCAATTGACACAAAAAAAATTCAAGAATTTTATCAAGACAAGGGATCTAATTTAAAGACTATCTATGTTGTTTACTATTGGGTAAACAGGTTGAGAGAGAAACTGGGACTTGGGTTTTGTTAGGGATCAAAATGTACATGATTGTTAATGTCTCTGTTTTCATTTTTCATAATATCTGATTGTGGGATTCAAATTATCTCTATTTGTCGCATATGTATGAGAAATTTAATTATAAACAGTAGATTCCATTTGAATTATTGATAGATAAACTACTATCGAGTAAAATTAGTTCAAAATGTAATAAAGAGGGTCTCTATCCGGAATTGTGAATTTGAGGTTATCATTGAGTTATTGTATCCATGCATTATGCAGACGGCACTGACCTAAATCCAATTTTGTAGTCAATTTCCGTAGAGATAATGTTTGAGATATGGACTGAGCTAATGCATGCTGCTTTGATACTAAGTTGATAGAGATATGATTTTTCCATGTAAACAGACCTGTCATTGTGTGTGTGTGTGAGAGAGAGAGAAAGATAGAGAGAGTTCATTGCTTACTATTGTAAAGACTAAAATACTATGCAATGAACTCTCTCTCTCTCTCTATGAATTCAAGTCTGACTCATGACATAGAATGGAATCCCTAACAATACACAGTGCGTGACCCATCATTTAGAGCATTTGAAGGAAAATCAACAAAAGGGTATGCAAATATGGTACACCCATAATGGAAATCTATGAAAGGAAACTGCCCAGACACATTTATGTGTATGCATATTGCATAATGTGCCAGATGTTCTAAAAGGGCAAAGTTTCCAACTTAAATGCATTTGTTTTAAAGTGGTCAGTTTAGTCTAATGTTCACACGACCCGTAAACTCAATACAAAATCGACACGACTTATTCCAAATCTTACTCAATAGTGCAATTGAATTTGCATTGCAGGTGGTCTCAACTGAAGCCAGAGCAATGTACAATGTGGGTTTGACTGGGTTGACATTTTGGTCCCCAAATGTGAACATATTCAGAGACCCCAGATGGGGAAGAGGCCAAGAAACTCCAGGAGAAGATCCTCTGCTTTCAAGTAAATATGGATCAGCATACGTAAGAGGCCTTCAACAAAGAGATGATGGTGACAAAGATAGGCTTAAGGTTGCTGCTTGTTGTAAACACTACACTGCCTATGATGTGGATAATTGGAAAGGAACTGACAGATACCATTTCAATGCCGTGGTATTTTACGTCAAGACGAAATTTTAATTTTTAATTTAAGGTTTTGCTTTTATTTTATTTTTGTTATCAATAAGTGAATAGAGTAGGTTGCAATAGACTTATTAGAGAGAGAAGATTGTCGCACGTCCAAGGTAGAGTAGAAAGTGGTAAGATAATAGTAGAGCTAAAATGAGCGATAGAATATGATTGGAGTGGGATTGGTGCATTAAACCTAGATCGGACCAAATATTAGGGATTCAATAGGAGTTCTGTTGTTTTAAGAAAGATTAAGAATAGTTGTAATTAACTAAAGAAAATTGGATTTCATTTTTTTCAACTTTCATAAACTCCAGAGGAGATCTACTTTTACTTGATTAATTAGATTGTACTTTCTGATTTTAGCCATTTCCGTAGAATTAGGGCTCTAAATGCATTTTTTGAGCACTTAGGGTTGTGGGCATGCCTATAAATAGTTCCTATGTACTAATAGAATTATTAAAATTCAATAATACCATTATCGGAGCGATTTCTCTCCCTTTTCATGTGAATTTAGGCTTGTGAAAATCAATGATTTCCTTGTGTTTGTTTACGCGAAGCTAATAACATACTGTGTTTGTATTGTTGTGGTGAGTTAGGTGACACAGCAAGATCTGGATGATACATATCAACCCCCATTCAAGAGCTGTGTTGTTGATGGAAATGTCGCCAGTGTCATGTGTTCCTACAACCAAGTCAATGGCAAGCCAACCTGTGGTGATCCAGACCTCCTAACTGGGGTGATTCGAGGCGAATGGAAATTAAGGGGGTAACGTTTTTTTTTCCATAACTTTTACTATAATCATAATGAGTCGAGTTATAAATGAGGGCAGGAAATGGCACATCGGTAAAGTTGTGTCATTATGACCAGAGTGTCACAGGTTTGAGGGTAGGGTGCGTATCACCAACCCTACTTAGACCTCGTAATGACTGAGGCTATTGAAATTCTCTGCCCTATTAACCTGAGTTTTTGGTGCTGCAGATACATAGTTTCTGACTGTGATTCATTAAACGAGATGTACAATTCACAACACTACACCAAAACACCAGAGGAGACTGCAGCCACAGCTATATTGGCAGGTGATTTCATTTGCCATGCACCCTTTAAATTGTTCAGGCATTCAAGTAATTTGGATATTGTTGTGCAGTTAATCAGGAATGTAAACGACCAAAACATTCCAATTTCGGTGGAAACTAAAATGAATCAGGAATGTAAAATCAAAATTCTTATGGATCAGAATCAAGATTCTCATCTTTCTTGCATTTCCAATTTGTTATCCAAAACATCTGTGTCTGAACTATGTGAGACTATGCACTAATACAAAATTTTAATTCTTAATAAAATTAAAATACGATATTTTTGGACTTTCGATCCCTGAGAGAATGAACCCTCTATACAACTGAAGACCAAGAATTGCTCAAGAATCCATTCCATCGAGGGTTTGGAATCAAACCGGTGAAAATCGTGACTGAACTAATGAGAATAAGTAGTATTTATGATGTCGACAGGGAAAGCAAAAAACAGCAGGATTGTTTTTCTTAATTCCAAATGTTGAATGTCTTAATTCCACAGGGTTGGACCTCAACTGTGGATCTTTCCTCGCCAAGAACACTGAAACTGCAGTAAAAGGGGGACTGGTAAATGAATCGGACATTGACAGAGCTATCTCGAACAATTTTGCAACGTTGATGAGACTTGGATTCTTCGATGGTGACCCGAGCAATCAACTGTATGGAAAACTTGGTCCAAACGACGTGTGCACCCCGAAAAACCAAGAGCTGGCCCGAGAGACCGCAAGACAAGGGATAGTGTTGCTCAAGAACACTGCAGGATCGCTTCCACTGTCTCCAAATGCCATCAAGTCCTTGGCAGTAATTGGACCTAATGCAAAGGCTACAAAAACCATGATTGGCAACTATGAAGGTATTTCGAACACCCACTTTCTATTTGGTTAGTTGTGATCCGAGATGATGGAGTATCTTATGGTTAGCACTCTTAATCGTGTCGGATTTTAATGGGTTCGTGCTAAAAACACTCCATTCATCCTCAATTAATTTATTAATCAAGTTTAACGAATTGTGTCATATGACTCATATCGTGTATTTATCATATTTAATCTGTATATAAACAATTGTATATTTTTTTTATTAGTTTTACTCATATTCGATTCGTTTATTAATTGTATCGGATCGGATCGACTCATTTACGAAATGAATAGTTTGAGAAAGACCCAGACTCTCTAATCTCATGTCGCATTATGTTTTG
Source organism: Ilex paraguariensis (assembly GCA_963454935.2). NCBI lineage: Eukaryota > Viridiplantae > Streptophyta > Magnoliopsida > Aquifoliales > Aquifoliaceae > Ilex > Ilex paraguariensis. Next base: position 41,656 of record CAUOFW020002766.1, read on the forward strand.
ACACCCCTAATTATGGTCCAAGGAGTCATAGCTTCCCTCGTGTTTTTATAATTATACTTTCTGCCCCTTTATATTTTCTAAACTACACTTTATATGCTTCGATTATGGCCTTGATTTCAGTTTACACCCCAAGACTGTTGTTCATTCAATCATCTTAGTTATGTCTCAGGCAATCCATGCCAATACACAACTCCTTTGCAAGGCCTAACAGCCTCAGTTGCGACGGTGTATCAGCCGGGCTGCGCCAATGTGGCCTGCAGCAGTGTCCAAGCCGATGACGCCAAGAACATAGCAGCCTTGGCAGATGCCGTAGTTCTCGTAATGGGTGCTGATCAAAGTATCGAGGCAGAGACCCTCGACCGGGCCGGTATTACTCTTCCGGGCCAGCAGTCAATTTTAGTATCAGAGGTTGCAAATGTTTCCAAAGGACCAGTGATTCTTGTTGTAATGTCTGGTGGTGGCATGGATGTACAATTTGCCAAAGATGATCCGAAAATAACGAGCATTTTATGGGTCGGGTACCCGGGCGAAGCTGGTGGAGCTGCAATAGCTGATGTGATCTTTGGGTTTCATAATCCAGGTAAGTTTGTTGTACCCTATTTCACTTTTAGAAATTCATTCAAATCTTTCATAGATTTTCGGAGTAATTTCACTTTATACCCTAAAAGATGATTTAATTTTTAATTTACACCCTTAAATATTAAAAATATCAATTTGTGTTCTCAATGTTATGATTTAATAGTAATGTAGAAATGACATAGACTGTCGTTTAAGTTTTTGTTATCGATTGAAGCGCGTGATTTGCAAATGCTTTGAACATAGACTGTCGTGAGTTGCACATGATAGAGTTAGTTTTTACCTGATTAATAAAACTTTATTTTCGATACACAAAACAGTGTTAAATTGATCGTAGATGAAGATTTACAGTGATGAATATATCTCATTCTCATGTCTGAAGTACTTGCACCTCACATTCTTCAATTTATGACAAAAAATTGAACAATAGTTTGAGTTAAATTTATATTATTACCAATTCATAACATTGAGGGTATAAATTAAAATTTTTAATGTTGAAGGATACAAAATGAGAATCAAAATATCTTTCAAGGTACAAATTGAAATTAGCTCTAGATTCTATGCCATTTTGACTAGTTTCAGGCCGGGTGATTGGATGGCCATGGGGTGGGCTGGGCAGCCCGTGGACTTTTCTTTTTTATTTAAAAATAAAACAAATTACATCTTAAAAGTCCTGATTTATAACTTAAAATATTCGTGACTTAAGAACTTGCAATTCATAATTTATTACTTGAAAATTATTTTACTAATTAGAGCTTGAAATTATTTGGGGTTAGTTTACAGGCCGTGTGGTGGACTAGGCTGGGGCAGTGTCGTTAAAATTCGGGTTCGGGCCGACCGGGTCTCTTTTTATAAACTCTCTCTTTTATTGAGTCTTGTGTCTTGACTATTAGATTAAATTCCTAATCTTATGGTTGACTTCTCTACAGGTGGGAGATTACCCATGACATGGTATCCACAGTCCTATGCAGACAATGTCCCCATGACAAACATGAACATGAGACCAGACCCTGCCACGGGCTACCCGGGCCGAACTTATCGGTTCTACACCGGGCCAACCGTGTACACATTCGGCGATGGACTAAGCTACTCCCAATTCAACCATCACCTAGTTCAAGCACCCGAGCTCATCTCAATCCCCCTCGAGGAAGGTGACGTTTGTCGCTCATTAACTTGCAAATCCATCGACGTTGATCATAGCTGCAACAACCTAGCTGTTAACATTTACGTGAGAGTCCAAAACATGGGAAAAATGCGCGGAAGCGATACGATTTTCTTGTTTTTTAGTCCCCCATCTGTGCACCATGCACCTCAGAAGCAATTGTTGGGGTTTGAAAAGGTGTTTTTGACACCACAAGAAGAAGGGATAGTTGGGTTCAGTGTTGATGTTTGCGAGCATTTGAGTGTGGTTGATGAGGTTGGGAACAGAAAAGTTGCCTTGGGAGAGCATATCCTTCATGTTGGAAGTTTGAAGCACTCCTTAACTATAAGAATTTAAATTAGGTTCCTCCAGCTCTTCATGGTCCTTTTTGTTTTTACTTTTTCTCTTTTTTCAATGGAAAAAAGAAAAGTAATCATATCACAAAGACAGAATGAGATAGAATAAGTTGAAAGAAGTGTAAGATATTTCTCAATTTTTCTTTATGGTTAATACAAAAATTTAACCTCGTATAACATCTTACTAATTCCTAGAATAAAAAATTTCTCTCAAAAAAATATGGTCCTTTTTTTAAAGTTTGTATCATAGCTTCTTACGGAAATATCTCAGTTATAATCGAAGGCCCTAATAAAGTTGTAAAAAGTGAGAGGGAGAGAGGGTTGGGTGGGAG